>WYDI02024705.1:10720-76061 GCA_009867235.2 Psittacus erithacus | reverse complement strand
GACACAGGACACCTGACCCAAACTGACCAAAGAGGTATTCCATACCACAGCACGTCATGCCCAGGATGTAAACTGGGGACAGTCACCCAGAAGGGCAAGATCACTGCTCGGGTTGGGCTGGGTATTGGTCAGCAGGTGGTGAGCCATTGTATTCTCTTCCCTTGTTATTTCCCTTATCATTATTGTTATTGGTGGTAGCAGCAGTGATTTGTGTTATACCTAAGTTAGTGGACTGTTCTTATCTCAGCCCATGGGAGTTACATTCTTTTGATTCTCCTCCCCATCCCTCCAGGAGCAGGAGGAGGAAGGAGGGGGGTGAGCGGACAGCTGTGTGGTTTTCTGGGTTACCTCCTGGGCTTAAACCACAACAAGTTTATATACTGACCATGACATTATATGATGTGGAATATCCCTTTGGCCAGTTGGGGTCAGCTGTCCTGGCTGTGTCCCCTCCCAAATCCTTGTGCCCTTGCAGCCTTATTGCTAACAGGCATGAGAAGCTGAAAAGTCCTTGGTTTAGCATAAGCACTACATAGCAACTGCTGAAAACATCTGTGTTATCAAAATTATTCTCATCCTATATCCAAAAGATAACATTATACCAGCTACTAAGAAGAAAATTAACTCTATCCAAGCTGAAACCAGGACAGCATCCTTCAGCAAGACCATTCAGCTTTGGAATACATTTCACTCCAATTAATCTCCCTTCACCTGGTTCCTGCAGATGTGCCACCCTGAGCACCCCTGGCACTGCTCTGCCTCTCGCTTCTCATGTAGGCTTGCAATGCTGCTTTCTGTGGGATTATGTCAGAAATATCTCAAAAGAAGCAAAACTTCCTCATGTGGTTTGTTAAACAAAGAAGGGTGGTAAACACACAAATGTGCGAAGGTATAAGTTATCCTTGCATCCAGTGTGGAGTGTGCCCAGCCCCTGCTCTCCTGGCTGCCCAAGCTGCTGTGCTGCCATCCAGAAGGGTCTGCTGGTGAGGCCCCCTCTGCACTGGGACCATGGTTATCCCCTGGGGGTCTGGAGAGGCAGAATTCTTTCCTGAGTACAGCACCAAGCCACTCTGTGCTGCACAGGTTCCACTACTGCAACAGAGGTGAGAAACTCATTTCTTAAGAAGTTGATTTCTTTGCAGTTTGGGGTCCTTTTTTTTCTTTTTCCTTTTTACATTTTTTCTTTTTACATTTTTAAATGACATAGAGCTTCAGTGAATATCTCTTTCCTGAATCTAGGTGCGATTTTGTGTGCTCAGAGATTCCTGTTCTAAGGATGCTTGGGATTTAGCTGAAGTGTTTTCATGCTGTACACACATTTTGGTTTATAACTTTCTTTACTTTCTGGTATATTCTGCAGTTACATTTTGTAAGGCAATCCAAAGACTTCTGGGTATGACGTGTATTATATATTTCTACTACTCATAAACAATTTAACGATATATGCCAAATAGTACAAAGAGATGATAATTTCAATAACTAAACTCTCTGAAGAAGACTATCCTGCACTACTGCTTGACATCTTAAAATGTTTTTAAGGGGAAAATTTATTCTGATTTGGAAAGACTAAAACATTATATTGTAGGAAAGGTAAATCAACCTGTCTTTCAATTTACTTAGTGCTATAAAAGTCTATAGCTCTCCTCATTCCTGCTTTTTAAAACATCAGGCAGTAAGAAAAGTGAGAAATAAATGGCTGCTATTTAAGAAACAATGACATTACTGAGGCTTCAGCGCTCCCTGGGGGGCTGCTCAGTTGTGGAGCAGCTCAGGGGGGCTCTCAGCTCTGGTACATGAGCCAACTGGCACCCAGCAGAGCTTGGCACTGGCATGGGCACCTCTTGAGTCTGAAGGCAAGAGGCAGAGCTGGGACAAGAGCAGGTGAATCAAATCCATTAGGGATCTCCAGAGCAAAGGCTGCTGCTGGATAACTGCAGCACAAACTGCAGAATCAGCTGAGGCTGAGAACACAGATGACATGAATGCAAGTAGGTTGTCTGCCTGGCCACCCACCATCTCCTCACATACAGCAGATCCAGGCTGGAGGTCCAGGCTTCTTTGAATACTGAAAGAAAAACCCACCAGTACTGCAGCTACAATCAGGAGAAGAAATTTACAGACAACATTTTATGGGGCAGTGTAGAAACAAAATCTTTTCTTTTTTTGTCCCAAAGATGGATATATTGCAGTCTTCATTTAATAGATACAGAATGCAGCTTGGATGAAGTTTATCGGAGGGCTGAACTACTTAGTGAAACTGCATAAGCACAGGTTTAAAGAAAACTATTTTCAGGCGTTTGTAGGGATGATAGTTATCAGTGTATGAAAAAATGGTACAGAAGCAAAACACGCTAATCTGAATGAGTACCACTTTCCTGTATGTATTGAGAACATATCTGAGATTACTTGAATAATCCTTCAAAAGTGCTTGGGTGTTGTGCTTCGAATAAATGCAGAACATTTTCTTCTCTGATTTCTGTTCATCATATCCTGGATAAGAAAAGTCAAGTTGTTCGGACTGACTTGTGTGATTCAAAATTTTAAATTCAAAACAGACATGCAAACCCATCTTGTTTAACTGTTAAAACAGAAGTTTTAACTGACGTATCATACAATCAGCCAGCAAGGGATCACCTCCTGCGACTGAATATTAAGATGATATCTGCAGCAGTGTATGCATGACCACCAAATATTATTTTCCCATAGTTTAAATACTGTGCTGTGCACATTCTCCTGTCACAGAAGCACAGAATGGTTGAGGTTGGAAGGGAGCTCTGGTCCCACCTCCTGCTCAGGCAGGAACAACTGGGTCCAGTTGCCCAGGCCCATGGCCAGATGGCTTTTGAGTATCTCCAGGGAAGGAGGCTCCACAACCTCCCTGGGCACCTGTGCCAGTACTCTGTCACCCTCACAGGGAAAAGGTGTTTTGGGGTGTTCAAAGAGAACCTCCAGTGTTTCAGTTTGTGCCCGTTGCCTCTGGTCCTGTCAGTGGGCACCACTGAACAAAGCCCAGCTACATCCCCTTTGCACCCTCCCTTCACATGTTTGTATACACTGATGAGATCCATTGAGCCTTCTCTGGGCAGAACATTTTCAGGTTTCAGCCTTTTCCCATGGGGGACCCACTCCAATCCCTTCATCAATTTCATGCCCTTTGTTGGACTCTCTCCAGCATTTTCATGTCTCTCTTGTACTGGGGAGCCCAGAACTAGACACAGGACCCCAGGTGTGGCCTCACCAGTGCAGAATAAAGCAGAAGGATGACCTCCCTCAACCTGCTGGTAATGTGAGAGAAACAGTGTTGGTTTCGCATAATTGGGTTTTGCAGTATTAAGCCTTTACAATATTAGAGCTTTAAGACCAATTTTAACGCTTTGAAATATTAAGATTTTTCCATACTGGGGCTGGGGCCAAGTTACTAAGGAAATAAAACAGAGGTTTTGAGATATCATAACTTAGAAAGACACACTGTGGTTAAAGGCAATATCATCTTTTGGGCAAAAGGTATGCTCTGTGGTTAAAAAGAATACTATCTTTGTACAGCCTATGAAACTAAGCAGGTGCAGGCTGGTAAAACAGTAAGTTTAGGTACCACATGTCTGCCAGAGAGCTATGAAATCAAACCATAAAAGGAGATAAATAAATAAGAGGAAGGGGCATGTAAAACTGAGAAAGGGAAGATGTGAACAGAGGTGGGACAGTTAGCAGGTACATTATATACGTGGGACAGGCTGTAAACCTTGGAGTACTCACCCAGTGGGGAAAGAAGGGAGGGAACTTGCGGACAGATAGGAAATACAAATCATAGTTCTGCTTTTGCTGTTTGTGCCTACTTGCTAGGACACCCTTTTTTGCAAAATTGTTAATAAATAGCTGCTTCACTGCTATGTTTACTCTGAGCTGAAGTTTTTACCTAGAGACCATTTCTTGTAGGTAATACTTGGCCAAATGCAGCACAAGGTACCATTAGCCATCTTTGCAGTGAGGGCATATTGCTGGCTCACGTTCAACTTGGTGTCCACTGAGACCCTCAAGTCCTTTTCTGCCAAGCTGCTTTCCAGCTTGGATGGGTGGCCTTCAGCTGGCATCTACAGTTGCTCCTCCTCAGATGCAGGGCTTTCCACCTTCTTGTTCAACTTCATGAGCTTCACACCAGCCCATTTCTCCAGCCTATTGAGGTCCCTCTGGGTGGCAGCACATCCCTCTGGCATGCCAGCCACTCCTCCCAGTTTTGTGTCTTCAGCAAACTCGCTGAGGGTACTCTCTGTCCCACCATCCAAATCACTAATGAAGACGTTCAACAGGATCAGAAGCACTACTGACCCTGGGGTGCAGCACAAGTGACAGACCTCCGGCTGGGCTTTGTTCCACCGATCACCGCAACCCGTGCCTTACCATTTAGTTTTCAGCCCATCTCACTCTTTGCTCATCCAGCCCATATCTCCTTAGCTTATTTATGAAGATCTTATAGAAGACACTGCTCAAAGCCTCACTGAAGTCCAGGCAGAAAATATCCACTGCTCTTTCTTCACCTACCAGTCATTTCATCCCTGAAGTCTGTCAAATGGATCAAGCATGACTTCCTCTTGGTGAATCCATGCTGATTGTTCTCATTGTCGTTGGAGATGTTTGTCACTTACATTTTCTCATGCTGGACTACAAGCCTGGCATCTTCACCTTTGCATGTGTTCTCATTTGCAACGGTACCTACCAGTGCTCTTGTACTAGTGATGATATTGTGTATTTCTTATAATTTTCTTCATGTTCTTCATTTGTGATGGCCTTCACAGTTCCCTAAAATGATTTCTTTATTATACCTTTTTTATGTAAGCTACTTCAGGAAGAGTGCTTATATTCGGCATATTTAAGGTGCTGCAGCAATGTATGTTGTGATAAAGGCTAATACAATTAATGAAATGGTTCTTAGGTTGATTTACACCTGCCCAATGAATTTGTACTCAGCTTAGATCTGTACTGGTATACCACAGGATTGATACAAGTCTCCTTTCAAACTACATGCTTATGCAGCTGGCATTCATAACCAGATGACAGCTGCAGTTTATAAACTCATAACCAATACCCTGGGTTTTTTACAGTCTTTAATTTCACTGCTGCTTTCCATGTAGCTTATTGCTGTACATTTTCTGTATTTTGCTTTCATTGTTCCCTGATTGCTTTTTTCCAGACTGAATCTCATTTTATTGCCTACTTATATCTCTAAATTCTGCAGGTCTCTTGTTATTATTTTGCCATCTCTCCTGGGCTTTGCAACACCTCACAATTTAGTATGATCTGTAAATTTAATTAATGTCATGTTTGCCAAAGACCATAAGAAGCCAAGTCAATTACAGAGCCAAAAAAGAAAAAAGGAAACCTTTATTATGCTATAAATGCTTTGCTAAAAATCCCACTTCATAAGAAAACATTATACATTTCTTGGGTTTGTAGATGTGATTGCAAAGGGGCCTGGATGCTTTACCCATGACATTTGAGTCATTCTAAAGTTTCAAATGTATTATTAACAGAGTAAATAACAAAGAAATTAAAAATGGCAGCTAAATTCCTTTCTATGTAACTGAAATGTGCTGGACAGGCTTACACAAACATTCATAGTACACATTATGCCATGACACATAAATTAAACCTACCACAGTGTTACTTAAGCACAGTTGCCTCAAATTGGTTCACACATTAAGGGCAAATGCAGGCAACCAATTAATAATGGATTTTATTTGGAATGTCAGTTTTCTTTTTTTTTAGTATTTCCAATGCATGCCATGTATATAATGCAATTGTGTAATGCCTCACCCTAATCCGACAACATCTGAGCAAAGTCTATAATTCTCTGTCATTATTGTCATTGGGCTATTATGATGCTGATAGGAATTAGAGCTGAGCAACCTCCATCATTCGACTAGGAACAACAACAATTACTACTTTGGTCTCTGACTGAAGATAGAACAGATAAATTGAGCTAGATAATTATTACCATTTCTCAAATTCATCATTAGCTGTAACTGCGTCTCTAACACAGAAGGCCAGATTATTGGGCCTCACCACGATAGCTGCTCCTGACTTCTGCTGCAGAAACATTACTAAGCTCACTCCACCTTTAATCAGGCCTCTTGTTCTTAAAGAGGCCTACCTGAGACACGCTAATAGGTATTAGCATTGACAAAGTAATTCAAGACTTTGAAACCCATTTTGGATGTTTAGCCTGAACACCTGATTATCAGGCAGGGCTGCTCTCCATTGGCAGAGAAGAGAAGAGGAAAAGTTTACTCCTTTAGTATTTAAAAAAAGGATCCCACTTTCAAGTAAAATAACATATGCAGGTTGTCATTTGGTTAATGAAAGCACATAAAGTATGTAATTTAGCAAGAAGCAAATGTGCCTTAGTCCCACTGACATCAATATCTTGCCCATAAATTCAGAGTGCATGCAAATTTCTCTGTGGAAAAGTTTATTTTTATATCCTTTGTTTAACCTGTAATTAATTGTGCCTAGCTTTTAAGGATTTGTTTACTCAACTTATTTTGCCTGTAACTCTATTCCAAACACAGGTGTCTTATTTATGAAGCAGTGCAAAGTTATGAATGTGAAAGAAGGCCTGCTAAGTGTTGGGATCTAAGTGAGGTCAAGGTTGGTCTGTCCTGCAAGGGCTGTTGGAAGGGGCATGAAGGAAAACACTTCTATATTGTCAAGGGTGCAAAATCAAATGCTTTAGTGGCTTGTTCCAGTTGCCCAAACACAGATACCCAGCGTCATGTCAAAAAACCAAGGGTTTGGGAGACATTGATATGAGGCTCATTGGGATGACACAATATCCCCTTTCCCTTTGTGCTCCTCTGTGGACAGAGCTGGATGTTCTAAGGTGGACACAAAAAAGTACTGCAAAGGGTGTTTGATGGCTGTGTTTAGAGCTGCAGACATACCAAGGCTGCAGAGATTCAGCACATCTAGGCCCATTAATTTTGCACTTTTGGTAAATGTTTTATCCTATTTTCTTTTTCTTTTAAGAAAGAGATAGATGAAACAGACATAGAATTAGCAAATTGTCCTAATCGATACAAGCGCCTACTATCAGCCTAAACGCCACTAAGCAGTAATTATGAGACACCACAAACACATCACTCAGGCAGCTCCTCAGCAGAAGCACCTGTGTGCCTGCTTGATGCTCAGCTCCCAGCCTGCACAGTCCCCCTCCCTCCCTCCATCCCTTTCTCCCTCCATTTCACTCTCAGCTGGCAACAACTGCTTTTGTGAGACACTTGTCATTTCACAGTTTCAGTTTCTGACTTCAGACTCTTAAGTGAAGTGACTCTTAAATGAAGCTCTGCCCTTCAAACTCTTAAATGAAGTGATGGCTAATTTCTGCTCTCACTCACCTATAGTACTGTTTAAATAGCGCTTCTCACACAGAGCTGTTTGAGGAGATTTCTGCTGGGCTTTGATTTGTGTGTGTTTATCAGCCTCTCATGGAGAGCAGTACAAATGTTGAGGACTAGGGAAAGAAAGGTTACCTGCGATGTGTGAGGGGGGAAACGTGTAGAAAACTATAGCACAGTGGCCTTCAGAAAAGGAGGCATCTTGTGGGAAGTATAAAGTGAAATGGTATTGAAGGGAGAGACAGGGAGACACATGAAAGATGGGTACTTGGTCATGCACTGCCTTTTCAGAAGGCATTTGGGTGCTGTGGTGATAGGTATGATAAGCAGGGTAGGTCAGAGAAAGATGTAATCTTAACCCAGCCTTTCTGCGGGTTCAATCTGCTCTGGAGGGTCCTGAAGGGCTCCGGTGTGTTCAGACACTGCAGGTGCACCCAAGGATGGGAGATGGCCAGAAGGGGTGGGGAGACCTGGCAATGGGCTCGCACGGAGCACAAAATCAAGTACTTATTTCTTTCTTCATAGACAGGCACAGCACACATGAGAAACAACAGAAAAATTGGTGCTTTACAGAGTTCAGGTCTGACATGGGGAAGGAAGACAAGGTCCTGAAAGACTCAGCCCTCCTGCCACCCGCTGAGAAACCAGAAATGATTGAAAATGATCTGTGCATTGAGAGAGACACCTTGTTTGATTTCATAGATAACAATAATATTTTTAGCTATTCTAATTACAAGTAATAATTAAGCAGCTGGACCAGATAAGTGTCGGAAAACAAACACCTGCTTATGTGCTTCCAGCTGTTCTCCACTGGAATTATTAACAAATATGCTGCATAGGCATTTTAGAGGCATTTCAAGATTGCCATCATTTTCTTCCTCACCTCTTATGGAGAATATACCCTGCTCTAGCTTTTACCTAGAGAAAGAAAGCGGGTGCTCGAGCAATGATAACATTTAAGAATTCCCCAGCCTTTCTTTCTTTTGTGTAATCACTTTTCACACCTGAAGGAAACATAACATGAATAGGAGAGAGGTAGCAGATAATGAAACAACAGATCAATTCAAATGGGTGAAGGCAGTTTATTCATTTCTAAATGAATGAGGATGCCAAAAGTCTGCTGTAAATCTGAATGTCAAAATTGCTCAGAGCTCCGTCTGCCTCCCCAGCAGCAGCAAGCTTCCTGTGCAGCTTTCTGACACTTACAGAGCTATTCACAAATATTTCTAAGCAGAGGTTGCAGTCACCTATTATCCTGTTTATTCCAGAAGTGCTCAGGGGCTGGCTGAAAGCAGAGCCCTGTTGTGCTGGGCTTTGTACAGACAAAGCCATGGAGACAGCCACTGCCTTGCTGCCTTTACTCAGCTATTGTTTTGCCGAAATGCAATTTAAAATGTGATGCAACTCTTCAGGCTATTAGCAAGAGAAGAAAATATTTTCTTTCTTAATCTGTGTCACTTTGTTAGGTGGGTTTAGGGCAAGTAAATACAAATGAAGCTACATATTTTTATGCATTTAGGACCAATGCTTAGTTAAAACGAATAACTGATGTGAGACTCTCAATTCGTTTAAGGTTGGAAGCTTTTATTTGGGAAGCAATGGAGGTGATGGGGAGGGATGGGGGATGTTCAGCCCTGTGCCTGAATGACTCCTTGTTTATTCTGCCCCAGGAAGAGCTCCTGGACGTCTCATGTGATATCTCTGTAACTCGATTCTTCACTGAAATACAAAGATTTTCTACTCTTCTTTTTCACTGTGATCAGGGAACAAGGTCCATATGGTTATATCCCACATCTCCAGCATGCCTCCCAGAAGGGTCCCAGAGGTGCACATTTCAGGGATGGTCCTGTATGTTTTGCTGACAGCAACAATCCTATGTGATAGCATGAATAGCAGCATCTACTTCACACTATTTTGGTCCTTTGGCATCAGTGGTAGAGGATATAGGATAGAGGCATATGTGCAGATTGACCTTGCCAAGATTTGCGCTATCGGCTTTCTTGCACTAACAGTCACATGGCACTGCGAGGCTCGAGCTCAGAGCAGAGCCCACTGTGCCTTCAACAAACACCTTTCTCAAAGGAAATCAGGACCACATTGGCAGCACAAGGCTGGCAGAGGCCATCAGGAGCTCAGCTGGACTTGTCCCTGACTTCAGCAAGTGTCAAGAAAGAAGAATCCGAGCCTTGCGGTTTTATTGAGGCAGAAGCTGTGGGCACAGATGGATGCTGTAAAGGACAGGGTGTTTTCCACGCTGCTTTTTACTCCACTGATT
Source organism: Psittacus erithacus (assembly GCA_009867235.2). Lineage (NCBI taxonomy): Eukaryota > Metazoa > Chordata > Aves > Psittaciformes > Psittacidae > Psittacus > Psittacus erithacus. The sequence continues at coordinate 66,398 of WYDI02024705.1, read as the reverse complement.
TTGTGTAAGGATTTTTCCTGATGTCTGACTGCATAGAATTTAAAATAAGAACAAGTTTCATAACCAAGTGTAAAACTTGGGCTGGGGAAGGTGTCTGAAGGGGCTTTTTGTTATACAGTTTCAGGCACAACTGTGTGAGGGAGGTTCCAACGTCTCACTACCCGAATGTTGCGTTTTCTCCCTATTATAGGGAGAGAAAGTAACCAAACCTCTACCCTCCAAAGATCTTTTCACTCTTTAATATAATTTTATTATCTGCTTTCTTTTCATTCTCCATGCCCCACCATTTCTCCAGATTTGCTGCTCCTTTCCTGTGTGGAGGGGTGCCTGGTCCCTGGTGGGTGCAGCGCAGATGGAGCTGCATGTGTCAGCCCAGGGGACAGGGACATGAGGGTCAATCACACCAGATGTGAAAACTGGTGACTGATGTGAACTTTCCTCTTGGGAAAGGTGCCAAGCATCCCTCCCTGAACAATGTGGTGTGCCAGGGACTCATGCCAAGTTGTCTCAGCACCGGGGACTTTACCTTGCTTTTAACAGAAATGTGGGGACAGACTGGCAGTGCTGCAGCGTACGGGTAGAAAACAGATCTCAAAGCGCTCTGCTAGTTAATGGGCATCTAAATATACCTGACAGAAGTACTTGAATGTCTGTCAAACTGCGGGAAGGGAACACTGAAGCAGCCAAACCATTTAGGGATGCAGGGCTGCGAGACAGTAAATAGCCATCACTTCCAAATTGCTGAAGGCATATCCCTGGGGAATCTCCTGACCAAGCAAACACAAGGTGCCAATTCCCTGGTAATGCAGATCCAGGGAACCAAGAGGAAGGAAGTTTCTCTTGGTCTGTTGAGTGGAGTAAATGACACGCTTGCACTGGCTTGGCTATGGCTGTTCCCAGCCATGGAGAAATCATTTCTCTTCTCTGCCCCATAAGCTAAAATGAGGATTAAAGTGACTGGATATCAACACTGACCAGGAAACTGCAGGAGAGGCAATATTTTAAGGTGACAAAACTCAGTGCAAATCATCACTTTTCATTATTTCTTCAAATACCTGCCAGTGACACGGTATCATGATAAGGCTTCTTCCAATCTCTACCATGCAACTTCTGGCATAACAGTGACCCTGGCAAGCTTCTCAGACAGGAGGATTTTGTTCAATAACTTTCTGCTGTGTATCAGCTTGTCATGAAACGCTGAACATGTGTTGTTTAATGTCAGGCAGAAGCACAGCTTGGAGACTGCTTATGCTCCTTCTCATCAAAGCCTGCTCATTTCCTGAGCAAGTGTTCATTTCATCCGTGCCCTTGCAGTAAGCTCCAAGCAAAATCTACCCATTCCAACAAAACCTCTTGGGGAAAGCCAACACAATTCTAATTTTATGACTAATGAATTTAAAATTACCCCAGGAGAAGCTGCTGGCAGCATCAAAAGGAAAACTGGGGGGTGTGATGACTTTCTGTTTATCTTCCTTTGCAAAACATGTTGGGATATATCCTCTAGCAGAGATATCATCTCCTTTGGGATAATGGAGAAGGGATGCTAAACATTCACTGTAGATTTAATAAGGATGAAAAGTTTGCCCAGGTAGTGGATCTCATATATATATATATATATTTATATATAGTGCTGTTTTTCTTCCTCCAGAATAAGGGAAAGTAAAAAAGTTTTGACTTCGTGAGATCCAGGAATACAGGCATCAGTGACACTGGTGAAAGATGAGTTCTAAGTAAAACCTTCTCATAACCAGAGAAGGATTATCATGACAAGTAAAGGTTTTTGTTTTCTAATAACAAATGGCAGCTGGATTAAGACATCAGGTCACCCATGCCCAGAGCACTTACTGAAATCTTTCATGTCCTAAAGTTCAACTGGCAGCAAGGGACTCTGAGTTATTTGATGTGTTCAGTATTAATCCTTGCGGCATGCAGTAAATATTGTTTTTGCAAATGGAGTTCACATTATTCACCCACCAGAAATATTCAAACCTCGGTTCTGGGAGACTGCAAACTGTATTTGATGTGGCTTGGAGTCATGTGACAGATTTATCTTCCAAAAGCATCTGTGCTTAAATTGCCCAAGAAGGTAATGCATGCTGCTGCCTATCCAACAACTTTTACAAATTGCTTTCTTGCACTAAACCCACAAACCCACAGAAACGCTGATTATTCTAAACCTGAAAGACATAGTGAAAACACATTCTGCAAAATGACAATTAGGTAGTGGAGTTTTATTTATAGTTGTGAAATAAACAGCAGTTAATCATCACCAGGGGCACCAATTTCTAACCTCTGTTTTAGGTGAGATTTCAGATGCCTAACTCATTATCAACTTTCAGCAATGCCCGCTCATCATCAGCACTTACATTAGGCAAAATACAATGCATATGATACGGCAGTAATTAAGTCGTACTCCAGGGAAGAGATAACAGTGAATTATAAGATATCTTGAAAAGTGATAATAATTACTCCATGGGGGTTCTATTCTATTAGGGTTTAAATACTTTTAAGACTTTGTAGAAAAGACTTAATTTGACAAAAATTGGTAAAGATGAAAGTAAACAAGAAATAAGTGTTGTTAAACTTATCTGTCACACACATCTCTGGTACCATTTCAGTTCTTCTGGTTTAACTTTAGCCCCAAAGTGCTTTAGCTTGCCTTTGGAAACCACTGTATTATTCACCAAAATTGAAGCAGACACGAGTCTATTTAATTGTGGCTTAACCCTGCACAGATGAGAAGCTTGGCCAAAGCCAAGAACACTCAGCCAAACGGAAACGCTCCACCAAGGAGTAGAGTGAGGAGCCCAGTATTTAGAAAGGGATCTAAAATACAGAGAGCAGTAAAAGGTTAGGAGAATCCAGAGTCTGAAAGATGGAAACAGAGGCCAATCCTGATGATTTCTGATAAAATTTAAGTTATTCCGACCTGCAAAAAGGATGAGTCTTGTCTCGAGTCCCAGCTCTGTGTAACAGCATTAGACCTCTATTCGTTCTATACCTCAGTAGCAGTCATGGGACTTGTCCTGCTCATTATTGTCAAAGGTCTTTGGGTTTCACTTCCTCTTGATTTTCTTCAAAGCAACATTAAATGCTTAAGGAATTAGCGTAATATTAAAATGAGAGAAGAAATTTCTACTCATGTCATTTATGCAATTCTCTGCACTATATTCAAATTAGTATTCAATACTTCATATAAACTGTACAATGAATGTGTAAGAAAAATACATGCATCTTCTGTCAGTAATTATCGGAATGAATGTGAGAAGCTCAGATCATACCATGTCTCATTCGAGCCTTTTTTTCTGGTAAAGAAACAGCGTGGCTGTTTCAGAGACCCAGAGCCCTGAACGTATTTGCCACCTTTTCTTTCTCTGGTACAATGGACAATTTGTGACAGTTACTGTACAACTCTTGGACAAGCACTTTGTGACCCTGGTGATTCACTACTACTAATTCTGTCAGTTTAGTTCAAAATCACCTCAACTGGTATTTCAATGTGAGATGATTCTTCTTCCATGCTAAACTCTGATGCAAATAACCCATTCTGCTCTTCTGCTGTGTCAATGCTTAACCCTGAATGAAAGTTCTTTTACCCTTTCATTATCCATCAGGCCCTCTAATTCTTTCTTGGTCAAATGTAAGTGGTAAAATCAAGTTAGCACAAATAGTTCACAAAAATGTGTAAGAAAAGTTGCTCCAACTGGTTGCTATACAGCTTTATGAAGTAAGGTGTTTCTGTGGGACTCTGCAGATAATTTAAGTCTGTTTTCAATCTGTAAAGACTGGTTAACTTGAAACTATAACATCTCCTTATGAAGAATTAAACTCCCCTAACGCTCTTCTATAACAAATACAAATAGAGAGAAAATTACAATGAAAGGATATATAGTGGAGTCCAAGCAGGTTTGAATATTGGATATTAAAGTCATAAAAATTCCATGCCATGCTCTTTTTTTAGGAATATAAAAGAAATACAGCACACTTTCTTCTGAAGCTCTCCTTGGGAGATGAGCATTTTGTAAATCACATTCCTCTGATGATGCAGCAGTATTTCACATCACCAGCGGCCAGGCTGGATCTGTCTTATCAATACTGCATGACCATAGGTAAATGAGCACACTGTTGTGCAGGTATAACTCCGTGCAGCTTACCAGCACCTCTAATTTACGAGTTTGTGAGACAGCACCGACTATGCCATGACACTGCAACACTTGCCAAGTAATGGACATCAAACAAGTCTAGGTAGATGAGAAACAGGTATGGGGCAAAATAGAGGACAGCACCCATCACAACTGAGGTGTCAGTCAAATGCTGTCTTACTTCCACTGTTAAGCATTTTGATGCCAACTATGGATCTCTGTGATCTAGTGGTGCCAGCACTCAAGCGTCTGCTTGACTGTATAGCTATACCAGGCAGTCTTCTGTTAAGTAATGAAATACACATGCATCTAATGCTCTCAAAAATGCAGAGCCATGCACATGCTTATGTCAGGCTCTGTTGGCTCTCCAGGCATGTACTTCTGTCCAAGGGTCCTCCATATGCATAAAGTGTAGAACACACTGGATGGCTCATACACAAGTATGCACAGATACTGAGGTTTATTGGTCATAGTTCATAGCCCTGCTAATTTAATTACTGTTTAGAAGCACAAGTATCAAAATGCAGAGAAATCCTTTGCTCGAGTAATTTATTTTTTTTTACTCAGGAAAATGTCAAAAGAAACCCTGATCAAAGCAGCACAGATAAATGCCTGTAATATTGCCCTGACTGATCTCCTGAATCACCAACATACACATTACGTGCTGAGTGCACCATTTTGCCTTGAGTAGATCTCATATACATTGGTACATACTTTTAGATTGTCAAATCTGATTTTTCCTTAGACTTTTTGCATTAAATATGCACTTTCCCTACCTGATATTGAGGTTGCATTCACTGTTCTGAGAAGATCCCCCAGTCAGCAGAGCTGGGGACTGAAAGTAGTGTTGGCTTCATGCTTCCAGCAGGTTACATTGCCCTGGTGTCCCCTCTCCTCACACAACAGGAATGGGTTCATGATTCAGTCATTTAATAAACTCTTAACTGGACTTGCTACTCAGGATCTTCATGTTTTGAGAGGGTTGTGGATGGCAGATGCATTAACGCATTTTTCTTTTTCTGGATATGAGACATCAGGCAGCAGCACTGATGTGGCATGGATGTGAATTTTCTCTTGACAATGAAGTCTCTGTCACCTATTACAGTGACTCCATACTGCTGATCCTTGTTTTTCCTATTTTCAGCCCTTCTTTTAAGTTTTAAATGTCAGTCCAGCTCAATTCTCACTACCACTTCTGGACATCTGACTTGCCTATAAGCAACCAGCCATCATTCAGTCTCAGAAGCCAGCTTGTCCACATTTCCAGCTCTTCCTTTTTTCCATTTCATCTTCACTCTGATAGCATCCATGGTTCAAAGCTGTGGTGGCTATCTAGCAAGGCCCTGTTGCCTTGGCTGTCCGGGCAGGCATCGGGATGCTGGGATCTGGCTCTCAGCTCAGTGGGGAGCACAAGCTGCCCCATTTTTTCATACCTCTGCAGCACTGTAATGAAGAAAATTGGTCTTTCAATGACTGCAATATTGAGGAGAGGAAAGAAACCCAAACCCAGGCATATGCAGCACATCTGCTTTCACCCCAGTGGTGAGCAGCAGGCTGGAGACTGCTGGGATGCACTCAGCAGATTTAACACACAGGAGGAAGCTCAGCTTTCTCCTTCATTAGCAGGGTCAGCCCTGGCTTTCCATACCCTCCTTCACAGTGTGTGTAAGTGGCATCTCTTCCCATTCCTCCTTGCAGAGAGGTGCTAAAGTTTGTCTCTTGAAATCATTGCATCTCCCCATCACCAGCCAGGCTGTGTCAGCAAGTGTCATTGTCAATGCTGCTCCTAGGCAGAGAGCTTCCCCAGCTTGCCTGGGGCTCTGGAGAGCCCCTCGAATCCCAGCACCCTTTGCAAGGGGGTTAGAAATTTCAGTTGAGCATTTGCTCTGCATGTCACCCAAGCTTTCTCCTCCACATTTCTGCCCATACCCATCCCCCTTCATCAAAAAGCATAATGAGCATCACTGCAAAGGCACTAGTGTTTCAGGTGGCTGTACTGATTGGCTCTGAGATGCACGGGATGTCAAAGGCTAATGAGGCTTGTTGGCTAAAACAACTTCAATTAATCCATTTTTGGGGCCACATTCTTTTGCACGGCTGCAGCCCAGCCTGGTGTGACATCAGGCTCTGCCCTCACCTTTTCACCCATGTGGAAAGCGCTGACTGTGCCTTTCTGCCAGGCAGGGCTTTGCCTCCTGTCCCCATCCCAATAGAGGAGCTCTGCCTGTCGGGGATTGCAGAGATTTCATGTCCAGTACTCATCACTCTGCATGGCACCCAGGGGTGCACTGGCCTGTTCTTGCTATCAGCAGCCTTATTTTGATTAGAAGATGAACATTAGTCAAAAAGCAAACTTTGAGCACCCTATCTCCAAGACATCACCATTTACCTTAAGTTTAAACTTCATGTTTTCATCTTCTCCCACATAAGGTAATTTCAGCCAGGCAGAAGCAGTATCTTTTTATTTCTGTTGCAAAATGGCTGGAACACTTTTAAGAGCTGGGAAATAAAAGCGGTCAGGATTAGCCTGTGCAGGCAATGGTCTGCTGCACTACTTGCATGAACGAAGGGGCACAGAACTACTGCTGGGGCCAGGACAAGCCTGTATCCAAACCTGCCCAGCCTATGACCTGCATGTCATCATAGGAATCTTTATTTTGCCATTCTGTGATGGATTTTTCCCAGCTATAAAATGAGGATAAATGACATTTTTTTGCAAATGTCACACTACACATGCATAAACAGCACTCAGCATTCTCGGCCCTCCCCTGCATTTGATTAACACCCATTTTAATGACTGCAACACTTGTTCCACTGCCTCACTCCCACTCTCCAACACCTTTGTGGACCATCTTCCCGGGAAAACATTTCTCAAAATCACCTTTCCAAACGAAAACTCCCCATTTTGGGGGGAGGTGCAGATTGGTTTGTGGATTGCTGCAGTCACTCCCATCCCCATGTCCCCTTGGTTCCCCACGCTACCAGATTGTTCAGATCCAGCGATACCAACTGAGTGTGAAATGCTATGCTCCAAACGAGGGCTATTTATCAAGCCTACAAGATTCAAAACTGCAAGACCCTGAATTTCATAGTCATTTGCAGCGTCAGAAGCTGCTAATGGCCCATAAAATTTAGCAACTTCTCCATAAGCTGCTGGTTAATGAAAAATCAGTTAAATTGTTCACAGATCAGCTGGCACGGTGCCCTCTGATTCATGGGATGCTTTCCCTGGCAAAGGTTACATTAACCGCGCTGGGGAAGCAGAAAGAGGAGTCGGGGCAGCTTGCTGAAGGCTGCAGCTCTTCCTGAGTGGGAATGGAGCAAAGGATCCCCGTGCCAGTGGGATGGGTGCAGAGGACCCCCGTGCCAGTGGGATGGGTGCAGAGGACCCCCACACCAGCCATGCAGAATGAGACCCTCTCCAGCACTGCCCCAGTACAGGTGCCCAAGGTGCCGACGACAGATTCAAGCCAGGCTGTGTAACAGGGTAGGTGTTCAACCTAGCGAGGCAGTTCTGCTTGTTGAGAGGGATGCATGCTCAGTGAATCCCTACTCTGACTTAACTGAAACAATTAGACAGAGCTGACCTTTCTCTCTGGGACAGCTGTGCGCTGCGCAATAGGGAGTCCCTGCCTGCATATTCCTGCAGCTCTTTGGGTGATGGGGGTTGAGACAAAAGGACATCACAGCGCTCAGCCTGCCTCCCACAGGCTGTATTTGCCTTCTGCTGCCCCTGCCTTTCACATCAACGGCTGCTGTGACTTGAGCTGGTTTCAGACGGAAGACGCGCTGCCCGGCGCTTGAATGCAGCACTCTGGCCGCAGTACAAAGCAAGGATTTGGTGTCCGCGCTGAGGAAGTGGTCTGATGTCAGCACAAATTAAAGCTGCTCACCACGCTGACATTGCAAAGCCTCAACTGTCAATGCTGGCATTTATGATGCTGTGTATTTTAACTAATTAGGCACTCACAGCCCAGAAGGTGCAACCCATCCATCTTGTGAATGCTGGATGTTTTTGCGCTAGCATATGCTACAATAATGAGAATCAATGTTGCTAATGACTTTGCGCAGCCCATTTTTCAGTCACTTTTGCAAATCCACATTATGCTGCGATTGCAAAGAGGAGAAAACACTGGCTTTGAAATGCCAAAGGTGCATCTTTGCTGGACAAACCCCAGACTTTCACTCTGGCATGGCTGGAGCCTTGCGGCAGCAGAGCTACTCCTGCAAAAACAGCTATGGAACCCTGAGAAAGCAATTTCTACTGCAGGTGAGAGAACAGATGAGTCTTCCGAGGTCAGAGCCCTTAAACACGTTTCACTGAATTTCCTCAGTCAGTCTTTCTTTCCCTTGGGAAAGCTCTGAAGTTTTCTTACCCCAATCTGCAAGTTAAAACTGCCCTCTTCACCCAGTGGAGGAGCAGACAAGGGGCCAGCCGGTCGAGTGGTGAGGATGCTGACTACCTTTCAGCATTAGGGGCTTGGGAAAACAGCAGGGGCCTGCTGCAGCAAGGAAAGAGAATTCCTTCCTTTGCCTTAAGAAACACCATCCCCTCCTCAGAGGATTTACCAGATGTTCTGAATAAGGTGGTTCAATTGCAGTGTTTAAAAGCCTCTTCCACCTGCTCCCTGTGAACTCTTCTTTGTGGGCAAGAGGAGCTTTAATTAAAAATTAGCCCCTGCTGTGAGGACTCCTCCCTCACCTTTCCAGCAGCAAGCACGGTACAGACTCCCCTGGGACTGCTGTGCAGAGGATGGATGACTCCTTTCCCTTTTGTTTTTAATTCTCCTGCAGTGGAAATCAAAATTTCAGGGACTCAAAGCCTGCACAGTGTGAGACAGGAGCGCTCCTTCCCGAAGCTGTCCTCCAGCACCAACCACCACTCAGAAACCCCCTGCCCAACCTTGGGTTGTACCTGCTCTATGTCTTTTCAGCAGCCACTAACCCCTGGAATTGCTCTCAGCATATGGGAAGAAGCCCGAAACCCCATAGCTCCTCATCATCTGATGTGTTGTCCAACTTGTCAGTGCACACTGCTTCATGGCAGTCCCCACCACACTCAGGTGGTACTTCTTCAGAGACCAGGCTCTTGCTCTAGCTGGCTTCTTTTGTGGATGATTCTGAAGGAAGGGACTGGGCTGTGGAGGGTACCAAAACATAGCATGAGAGCAAGGGAAGTAGACAACCCAGGTGCAAAATTTGCTGGTACAAAACTCAGGCTGCTCTTGCCTTTGCAGTGGGATATCCTGCTCTGGCACTGTCAGGAAGAAAAGCTCTAGCCTTTCCTTCCTGATGGCTCTGATGTACATAGAGGGTTCTATGCCTCTTTCTGAAATAAACAGATACTTACACTGAGTCAGAGCATGCGGGGAGCCCATTCTGTAAAGTCCTCCTTCTCCATCAGCCCTTTTTCATATATTCCAACAGGTTTGCTTTAGACCTGACATGAAGACCGTGGATCTTTGTCTTTTAGGATCGCAGCACAGAAGAGGGGGATCTGGCAGGACCACTAAAAGGCCATCCCTGGCCTCAAGCCCCACTACTGCCACAAGCCATGCAGCCCCTCTCCTTCATGCGCGTTCACTGTGCATCTTCATTAGCTGAGCCTTTTTATTTCTCTTGGTGGGCAGAGTTCCCCAGGCTGCCCACCAGCTGCTGGTGCTGCTTCATCCCTCCTTGAAAGGCCAAGACAGAAAATCTTCTTAAGTGAATCCTCTGCTGATAAGTGCTACTCAGGTAATGGGATTAATACCTTCCCTGTTTTGCAGCCATTCAAGCGTGCAGGTGAATATATGCCTATTTAGCATGCTCTTGAGCAGTAAATATGCTTCCCCCTCACAGGGGTCCTCTGCCTTTTAACCCTCCCTGGATGACTAGATGCAAGCCCAGGATTTTACTGTCACAGGACTTGACAGACCTAATTCCCATAGTAACAGGGCATCCACGCATGAATCCAGAACTGCAGCAGGTCCAAGCGCTGCAGCATGCAGTCTAGGCACACATTCAGCACTAGCATATACATGTGCATAAGTATATATAAAATTAATCTGTGCCTGGTCAGCAAACACAATATGTGCACAAGACGGGTAAATGTTGGTAAGAAAGTGATCCCCTTCATGCGCAGAGCGTCTGTGTGTGACTTGGCCAGTAACAGTAAAATGCTAACTAACTGGAAGCTGCTCTGTCAAAGGTGCCTATCACAGCCCTAAAATTATCAGAGGAGGATTTCCCAAGTTGTGTTGTTCAAGCAGTTTATATTTGCATATTTGCATGAAAGAACATAATTCTTTAAAATGGGACCCGCTGTAGCCTCGCCATTGATTTGCATGGAAGAGCTGCAAAACTGTGCAGCTAGCACCACTTACTGGCAGAGCTACAGACACAGGCTTTTCCCTGTTTTGCTTTGCAAGCTTCTCGCACGGCAGCACTGAAAGCAAATCTTAGCGCTAGCCTTTGAGTAACAAATAAATTTAGGACATGATCTCTTCCTTTTCCTGCTGAAAAAAAAAAATAGATAAAAAAGATAGGAAGAAACTGAAATTTCCTTCTAAACCAGCCTCCAAATAGCTTCCAATAACAACAGCCCTTGCAATAAAGAGCTACAACCTTTGACTCAAACTGTTATATCCCTGTGTGCTGGTAATACCATTACTTCCAGTCCTACCTCTACAGCAACGGATAAAAATCAATGGCCAGCTTGGGAGCAAGGGAGATGGGTCTGCATGTTTTCTTTCAAAACTTCAAACGGGTTGTGTGTGTCAACTCAGATACTTACATATGTGTGTGCTCATCTGCTAGGGCTGTGGATGGGCAGCCGCGTCCGTCATTTTTAAAACCCCAAGAAAAATGAACTCCATTTTTAAAATGTGAAGAAAATCAACCCTGTTTAGAGATACCCTCCTCCCTGAACTGACTGATGAGCTGATGAGTGGCCTCACAGTCCCGCTTGTGGGGCAGATACCTTCAAAGTTATTCACATTCCTCTAATCATGGCCAAAGATTTCTTGCTTCTTAACAAAGTGTCTTTACAGCCACCCAGTAAGCTGTCTTCTCCTTCAGTAGCTGTGATCTATTTGGGAAACAAAGCATCAGTTCAGAGGCATTGCGGTGACTTCAACGTAAAGGTGCCTCTACTGCATTTGGCTGCATTTCTGACTTTGCTTTATAAACTTTTCTTCTCCCACCCCATGCTGTCTGTATTAGACTCATATATCTAAATTCAGAAAAACAGGATAATGGAAATGAAAAAGTTTTAAGCTTCTTGAAAGCTTCTGCTTAGGACAGAACTTATCCCCTGTTCTGTAAGCTTTTCAGCAGTGGCTGTACATGCCATTTCAGACCAGCATCCATAAAGGTGGTCTGCAGCCACCTGCTCTCCAGGCTGGATGGACCCTTGTGCCCTGATCATGACAACAACTCAGGGCTTTAGTCACAGTGCAAGTGTAATTTATTTTGTTCTCCAAATGGAGAGGGATTTTAGGTGCCTGATTTCCAATGAATATGAAAAAGTCACATTTTAGAGCTTTGTCATTTAGAAGGATCATCTTGAAAAAGAAGATTCATTAATTAGTTACACTGGCAGTCTCTTTAATTAGGCAACACTGAGTTCCTCAGTCTTTGTGATCTTTAGCGTCCTTACCTTGTTGTACTTTATTTACATATTTTTTTGGACACATACGCAATTCCTAATTAACATTGTAGAGTCTACTCCAGCTATTTCAAGATGTCACGTACTGTAGATCTTCAGAAGTGTTTACTTGATGTCTGCTGAATTTAAATTACCCCTTTAATCAGACTAGAAAACCTGCGCCCTTTTTGGGGGGTACAGGAGCACCCACCAGAGACATCAGGGAAAGGTAATGCAGTTTCCAGGAGGTTTCACTATGGGAGCAAATGAAAGACTTCTGTAAAATGAAACCTTTCAAAAGACATTTCTGTCAGGAATTTTAAAAAGAGAATTTGCCTGCAGGGAAATCCTTCTGACAACAGGCTGTCAAAGGCACATCCCCACCAGGGTGGTCTGCTGGAGAGAGCCGAGCAGCACGGATCATGCTGGGATTTCAGGAGACTTCGGTGAGTGAGCAATTTCTTAAAGGAAGTGGAAGCTTTGTAACATAATGGAAAAGCAAGCATTTGTATATCAGACGTAAGCCACAACCTTTGAGCAATAAATCTGAGCGAGGAGGAACCTGAGGAAATACACAATGCACCTTTAGTTTTGTGGCACTCCCCGGTATTGAACAAACCAGTCCTTTAAAGAAAGGATCTTTTCTCTCAGCTGTGTCCCTCCTCTGCACCAGTTTGGCCAAATACATCTTTGTTAGTGCCTGCACCCTGATATCCAGTTTCTGTCTACTCGATTTCTATGTTTAGAGGCAGCAGAGAGGGTATATTCCAGGGGATAATCCTCCAGAGACAGAGAACTGGAAGAGAGTATGAGAATACTGTCTCTTCCCTTTCTAGTTTGCCTCATTTCTTTTGTCCTTGCTAACTTACTCTGATCTATCTGTCCCAATGTTATCTATCAGTGTAGTACTCTCTAGTCTTTACACTCAGTGGTAACAGTGATCAATATACAGCCCTAACAGCATCTTTCTGAAAAGTCTGTGCTCTCTATTTCTCAAGACTTGCTTCCACTGCTTTCTCCACATTTAACCTTGTCTTTCATAGGTGCTTATCTCCCCATGAGATAAGACTTGAGCTTCTATCTTACACTGGCTGGCTACTGCCCTTACACTAACAGATAATCATATAAACAAAACAGGTGAATATTTCTGTGCTGCCTCCACAGCTTACACCACCCCAGCTCATAAGTTCATTAATAAAGCCTGATGAACAGTCCAAGCAAAACCACTTTCCCTTGTCCTGATAGAAGACAAAGAAGGAGAATACAAATAAGGTGTGCAAATGATAAATTCTGCCCAGACATTTGCGCAGAACACAGCTGGAGGGTCTGGACCTGGCAATCCCCTCATTGCTAAGAAATGAGGTTCTGATTAGCGCGGGGAGGCTGTGACCCCCCCCACCTCAGGTTACTGGGGTGAGTCAGCATCACTGAGGCTGCGGCACTCCACAATTACTCATGCTGAGGCAGTTCTCCCTCTGATTCCTTAGCCATGAAATAAAGCTCTTTTCTGCAGCAAATCTTTCAGATTCTGTAAAAAAAATAAATTATGCTCAGGCTTCTCACATACACACAGATCTGCACCTGCCAGTTGCTTGGCAGAAAGGAAAATAGTGGCTTAGGATGTGAGTGCTGTAGGGAAGGGGCCATCCTTTTATCTTAGTCTTTCTGCAGTATCTTATTTTGGGAACCCTGGTCTGTGGGTGCAATGATAACACAAATATATAAATAATCATGATAGGAGTAATAGGAATATTTCTTGTCCCTGGTACACAGAAACATGAGGGCTTGGCAGCTGAGACTGCTGCCTTGCTTCCCTGGCTTGGGCTGGCTCTGTGAAACCAAAGCAAGGTCTTGTTTGAGAAAGAGACATCTTTCCTCAGAAACCTTAAAATCTGGGGTGGCAAAGGCTGAGTATTGCAGACAAGTGCTCGTGCTCATGCTCAGCCACCACCTCTCTCTGAAAGAAATCAGGTGCTGGACTTGGATACAGCTTATTCACTGTGGTGAAAAGCCTTCACATCCTGAAAGTCCCTGGTGAACAGAATAGAGAATTGTGCTTCTGCCAGACCATTGTGCTCAAAGGGTAGTGGCTAATGTTTCAATGTCTACTCAGGAGCTAGTCATAGGTGGTGCTTCTCAGGGATCGATACTGGGGATGATGCTTTGTCATACCTTCATCAGTGACCCAACCAATGAGAGGGGATGTGCTTTCAGCAAGGTGACAATGAACTAGGAGGCAGGCAGATATGCAGGAGGACAGGGAGGACATTCAGAGCAGCCTCAACCAACTGATAGGTTGTAAGCATGTAAAACTGGATGGTAAAGGATTGGGAGCATGTGGTGTGTGAGAAGGATCTGAAGAAGATTTAGATTTAGATTAGATTTTAGGAAAAACATCTGCTTCGTGAATGTGGTGAGACATTGGAACAAGTTGCCCAGTGAAGCTGTGGATGCCTGCCAGTGTTCAAGGCCAGGCTGGATGGAGCTTTGAGCAATCTGGTCTAGCGGAAGGTGTCTCTACCCATTGCAGGGGGGATGGAACCAGATGATCTTTAGGTCCCTTCCAACCCAAACCATTCTGTGATTCTAAGATTAAGGTTAGTTTAGTCTTGAGAACAGCAGACCAAGGGGGACTGCACTGCTATCCTGCCCTGCCTGAAGTGGGAGTATGAGTACCAAAGAGGAAACAAATCCAGCCTCTTCCCAGTGATACAGTCAACTCCCACAGTTTGCACCATGGAAAATGCCAGACTGACACAAGTTAAAAGAAATGTTCAGTAAGAATGGTAACACACCAGAAGAGGATGCCCAAGCTGGTTTGGAGTCCCCATTTGTGGAGATGTTCAAAGCTCAGCTGGGCAAGGTCCTTAGCAACCTTTGTTCGTTAGCACTTGCCCTACTCTGTGACATCCAGAGGTCCTTTCCAACCTAAATCATTCTATGAGTATTGGATTTTTATGAACTGATTTTCCTTTCCCATTAGAAATAATTATTTCATCAAATGATAGGATGGACCTGTAGCATCTGAGTACTGAGTACACCCACCTAAAAGGGAGTGCAGTTGTTGTACTGCCAAGCTTTCATACAACTTCATCTCATGGTAAAGTGTACCACTCTATCTTAGTCACTACTAAGTGTCACTAAACATAAACCTGTGTAAAAATGATAGATAGAAGTGAATCTCAGAAGACAGCTTCTCCCCATAAAATCTGCACATGACTCGTTGTCACAAGAGTTATATATGAAGACGATGGTAAACTTCTTTTTCAGACTGATAAGCTACACTGGTTGTCCTGTAGAGCAGAAGCATTATTCACTTGGTTATCAGCATCCTACAATCTTGGTAAAACTCAGGTGATACTAAATATGTCATATTTCAGCATATATAAATATGAGCATATATAAAGCCCAGCTTCCTGGTTTGTCTTTACATTGTAGTGCTCATAATTGTCAATGGAGGAAGACCACTGGAAAACTCAACCAGCGTAACAAGAAGATGAGACCCATTACTGTAACATGCAGAATTTAACATACTTAATTTAGAGCATAGTCCAGCTAACAGAATATTGCTGAATGGAAGGACTTTTCTGATCACAGGAGCCCAGACCTCAGCAAGCAGCGTGACTGCTCAGGTCCTCACTTGCTGGTTCCTTCAGTGACGCCGCACTGCCTAGTGGTTTTCCACGAGGAAAATGAAGTCAATGATACTGGGTCAAATTGCTTCAAGTGAAGATGTGGGTGAACTACAGCTGTCTTCAAAATCTCATTTCTCTGACATTTATTTTCTTAGAAGGGTTTCCCTTGATTACTTGTTCATGTGTAGTGAAGGAAAGAAAGAATAGATCTCCCCAGGGAAACCTGGCCCAGAGCAAAACCTTCACAGTTCTATAGGCACAAGTTTAAGGGCTCTTGCTCTGCAGAAACAGACACAGTCTATCCCTATCCTCCTCAAAGGGCAAGAGGCCCTAGTAACTCATGCAGAGATTTGTTTAAAGGTACCTGTAAAATAAACGTGACTTTAAACTGTCAACACTACAGGTAGTAAATCAAGAAAGAGGACAGCTGCTGCTAGGAAAAACGATTTTACAGCCTATGAAAATATTGTCTGTAGCAGGAAACAGAATGTGTGCCTTAATTGTTGTGGTCTCTGCTCTGTACTAGTCCCATTGCCAGCTGCCTGCTGCAGCCAGTGTGGTGGTCTGTCCCTGCCATGACCACCGTGCCTCTTCCATCAGAGCCAGAAGCATCACCATGCTTTCAAAATAGGGATGTGGGATGTCAGGGGATTTGCTTTTGTGCAAATCTTCCAGAATCCTTGTCATCAGTGGTAAAAGAGATGGTGAATACGAGTGCAGTTGTTGCCACAGGGGCACAGTGATGAATTCATGTGCTGCTATAAATGTCTGGGGCACCTGGGGCAACAGGGAGAGGGCCCAGAAAGGAGGAATGCATTTACTATCTGAAATGCAATATGAAGCAATATGGTCAGGGAAGTTAATGCCCTAATCACATTACTGTGTGCTAGGGCTGCCGGGGAGTTATTTAAAATGACTCGAGATTGCAGCTAAGAAAAGCAGCTCCAGTGGAGTAGCCTGAGAAAGAGACCATGGGTCATGGCTGTCAACCTTCCCTTCTTCTACTGAGAGAAAAACAGCCATCACCCCCTGAAATAAGCACAGCCACCAGCAGTTTGTGTCTGCAGGACTGATGTGACCCAGGTGCCACCACCTATGTGGTGACCAGCTACCTTCACCCTCCCCAGCACAGTGGGGGCTGCGGGGCTCTGAGCAGTGGAGGTGGGCAGGAGCTGCTGACGGCTGGATGCTCCCGGGCCCCTGTTCCCTGGTGCCTGAACAATATGGAAGCAGAAGGGACAAGTCCCCACTGAGCATTCTCCATCACAGCTACCGTTATCACACTAGGGAAAAGCACCAGTTTTTCTAGGTCCCAGTGACTACCCTTTGGGCTTCTCAACTGCTGTGAAGAGTTTTGCCAATAATGCCACTAAGCAAAAGGAGTTTAACACAGCCCATCCTCTGTATGGAGATGGGGGATGTTCTTGAGTTAAGCGAAGCTCAGTGCTCACTTACATTTTGGATCTATTCAGTCTGTGACCAGGGGCAGACTTTCAGAGGTCCCTCTGGGCCCTGATTTCACAGTTTGTGAAACAGAGCTGGCAGTATTTTTGACAGACGATGCTAAATGTCTGTGTGACTGTAACAGCTTTGAGATATTCAGATGGGAGGGAAAGGAAAGATGTTATTTTTATTAGACTTCAATTTCACTGTAAAAACCTTATAAAACAGGCACCAGGAAAGTTTGATCAAGAATATTTGCTTTCTAGATGTTACCTTACAGAGCAGTTTTGCTGCCTACTAGTGCTGACACCCATGAATGTTTACTAGCCAAGGCTGGCCCACTGGGAGTGCCCTAAGGCAGTCAGGAGATTTGGATTGCTCCCTTGAGCAGCTGAAGGCACATGCAACCCCGTATTTTTCCTGGGACGTTATAGAATTGGTAAATTGAAACACAGACTATTTAGCTATTATTGTTTACTAATGGCATTTCAGAGCTCCACACACAGACATGCAGAAAAGGGGGCATAGCATCACCTCGGATTGCCTTAGTGTTCAAATAACAACATTTATCTTAACAGAAGGGGAAAGCATCCCTTACCATACCCATAAAAAAAAATACCATGCCACACCAGAAAAGATAAGTTACTATTCATGCTGCTGTGGTCTCTCTGGCTTTGCAAAGGCATCAAGATGTGGTTCACCTGAGTGAGCAAGTGGTTAAGCCATTATAACGTGGTATTTCTAGTAGTGCATTTGCATCCATTTTACAATTCCCAGTGCATAACTTACCTCTGTCAGACTCTGTAAATGCCTGATGGTTGTGAAAAAAAGGAGACAGTAGGACTATTTATACACGGAAATAATATTAAGAGTGAAGATAATGACAATGACATTACAGATAGAAAAGCTAAGACTGAAGAAGAGCTTCCTGCTTCAGGGACCTGATTTGATCATCTGCCAAAGGGACTTTTCCTGATACAAGCACCAGCAACGTCATCTCTCGAGACAATGAAATCTAAACCAGGCAGTGAGAAATCCTGGAAAATCATATTTATACAGTATTTCCCTTCTGTCAGGGAATGATATTGCCTCTTGGAGACACCTGCCCCGTTCCCTGGAACAGTGTCAGAGCTGGCTTGTGGCAACCCCATAGGCCTGTTCTGTGCCCAAGAGCCACCCTAAGGGGGAGTCCAGATACAATGGGAGAGGAGCCAGCATTCAGAGATGCCCACTGCCATTCAGTCCATCACTGGGTGGGCTGAGATATCAAGTCACCACAGATGCATTTGTTGGACGGCAAACGCCCCTCTGGTTACTTCCCAAGAAAAGCGTATTCCTCATAGGATCCCCAGTATTCACAGGACACTTCTAAGTTTGTGAGGGAATTATTTCAATTCCAGTATGATGTCTGTGGCTACTAGACAGCACGAGGAAATAGAATAAGTACGTTTTTCCTAATAACTCAAAAATATTGATGAACTAGTTCAAGGTCAAGTGAATTCCAAAGAAAAGGCAACATATTGAAAGCCTGACTACTGCTTTGGATGGAAGTTTATATGAAAGTGAGTTTGCCAGACCTTTAAAAACTGTGAACTATAAGAACTAATGCTGAAGGTATAGTTTTGATATACTTCTACCCAAGCTCATGTAATGACAAAGCATACATGAATCAAGCTTATTACCAGTGCAATCCCATAGTCTTCCCCAAATATTCATAGCCAATGCACTGCTAAACAGATTCCTACACTTGTCTGCTGCAAAACCAGCCTCTGCTCTTCACAGCTAACTATCACTCCCATCCTTCAAGCGCTGATTCAGGTACAGTAAGCAGGAAGGTTATTTCTGCTTGTGCTCAGCTGCTGCCAGGACAGCAGGGTTCTGGGAAGTGGACACGCTCTGAGCTGTGCTATCGATTCACCTTGATGCCAGGCTCTGATCTTTGCTGCTCAGGGACAGGGTGTCCTGCAAGGGACAAGGCATCTGACCTTGGCACGCTCAGCAGCCGCCAACCTTGGCGTAACATACAAAGCCTTTCATTTCTGATTAGCGCATAGTCATGTGCACACCTTCGTTTACACTTTTAAGAAGATGCCATCAAATATTGGGAAGCTCTTCTGCAGCTGGGTAATTGAATTCAGAGCAGCCCATTCCTGAATGGAAAATTAATAGCTTGGCAAAGCAAGACTTCACTTTTATTAACTCTTTCACTAACACTCAAGAAACAGTCCTCTTAATGTTTATGAATTAAAGAAGCCTCTCAGGATTTGTAACAATTATGTTGCTTGTGCATCTTCTCAGTTCATACTCATATCACATTCCTATCTATATTTCATAATCCAGCATATTTGCCCTAGAAATGTCCTAAACCACCTGTCTTTAAAATGAACAGTATCACCCACAGGGAGCGCTGTTTGCAGAACATGGAGACGCCATCCATCTAAAATGGATAATTTCAACACCACCTGACTACATAGAAGTTCATACAAAAAACTTCCGAATTGCGCTGGTTTAACAGGTGAAGTGGGTGAATATGCCCCCAGGCTGCCATTAACAGAGGAACTGCATTTCCAGAGTTGCCACTAATGCACTAGTATGTGAGTTGCTCACCATCATGACTTCTCTTTGGGACAGATGAGCAATCTGGGGGTAAAAAAAAAGACCAAACCCTCCCAACTCTTACCTCAGAAGAAAGTTCATGGAAACTAGAGGAGTTTGCTACCTGAAAAATTGTTTAAAGCTCTTATCTCAGCATGCAGACAAGTTCCACAGTCCTGCTGAGCATCATTTTTGGACTACTCTGAACAACTAGAGCCAGTGTAGTAAAGGTGCATGGCAAATAAGTAGAAATATGTATAAGGGTAGTAAAAAAGAAATGACTTGATTCACTCTCTTGGAATTTATGCCCAACATTTATAGCCAACTGAATAATCAAGTGAGTAAAGCTGTACTCCAGAGTCAGTATAAATTGAGCACTAATCTGATTATAGAAATAATTCTTTCACAGGGGGAGGTAGTATGTGGATTGAGATATAAAACCTGAATATACTGGGAAAAAGAAATGTAGCACAAGAAAGCATATATCTGTGCTGCAGATTAATTACAGTGAAGCACATAACACAAAAAACCCTCTTCCCTTTCTAAAAGACAAACATGCAAACTGAGCATGAAATGGAAGTAATCCAGTTTGTCTGAGAAGTAGCGCAGCAGGAACTCCAGAGAAGGGGGTTGACGTGGTCATCTTCCCAAGTGATCACGCAGCCAGGGATGCCTTGCCGTACCCCATGCACATCACCCCATTGCAGCAAGATTGCCCCTTATGGCTTCTGCAGTGACAAAGAACTGCAAAAGTCAGCAGTTTTTGTTTATAGGATTTCATTTCCTTCTGATATGTCATTTTTGATGGATTATTTTTCTGACTGCTGTTGTAAGAAACCTCAGACTCATGCAAAACTGACTTTGGAGATGTGGATTTTGCTCAGTCCTAGCTGGGGTGAAAACCCCACAGGGAAGCAGGCCAGTTCAGAGAAGAGATATCTCTCCTCTCAGCTGGGCAATTTCCAACCCAAGGTGAACAGTGCCCTACTGCTTAGGGCACAAAGCCAGACCCTGTTGGTGGCCTTCAGCTCAGGGCATGAAGCCAGACCTCACTGGATGCTTTTTCTGCATGTCCCACACTTCCCTGTGGGCAAGCAGGTCCATCTGCTCTGAGGGATACCATCCCTACAGCTTTCCCACATCCCTTGGGAAAACTGCTGACTTGGAATTTTGGCCACTGCCTCTCACCCTGAACAGCTTTGGGCGACAGCAGCACCCTCACAATCGGAACCTGCCATTGACATAGGCTGGGCAGTGAAAGACAGAGCTACAGCTTTGAAAAAATGCCATTGTGGGTGAACCACACCTTCTGGTCTTGTGGTCAAAAGAGCAAGCCTGCCTGTTGGAACCCTCTATTCAATGTTTCCTTCAATATTGTATTTTCTGTCCATTTAAGCATACATATAAATACTCTGCCCTTAATCCTAGGTATTTTCAGTCACTCCAGTGCTGTGGATCAAAAAACCCCTATTTGTAGGCCAGGATTTGCTACAACCATGTGGAGGTTTATAAAGAAAGTCCGGGGTAGCTCAGAAAGGCACAGAGTGGCTCATCTGTCTGACCTACCACATGGAGCATCCTTGTTACCTTGTGGTTGCCACATGGAGCGCAGCTCAGCTCCTACATATGTTGGAAAACAGTCCTTAGACACCTACCAAGGGAGCATCAAATCAGAAAGAGGATAAAGCTGCGACCGCAGGTCTGCCAGCCAGCAAGGAGGCAGAGGAGCTGGTGGGATGGTAAGAGCTTAAAACCTCAACCCAGTTAGACATTGATAGACAGAGAGCAATCTTCAGAGAAGCTGAAATGGTTGGATGGATGGCAGCATCACTTCGAGGCTCCCAGTCTCACTACTGATTTTTCTCAGCCCAGAAAAAGGGGAGAAAGTAATACAATAGAATAGACGGGACTGCATTCATTAAAACATTTCTGTACCTGTTCTGCATTTTTAGACCTCAAGAAAATCTCTGTCAGGGAAATCTGAGGCTTTCGGAAAGTGTATTTCTTATAATGGTGGAAACAAGGCTGTAATATCACAGTAAGGCAGGATTCCATGATCTTGCATTAAATGTGATTTAACTTGAATTATCTCATTAAATGCTCTTATTGTTATCACCCATTGTTGAGCAACAGCAGATATCTGGGGCAATGCTGGATGGTTTCCCTGGAAAACACAGTAATGCAGAAAAGCTGTATATATTTTTAGTGTAATATGTTTTAATGACACATTCACCCTGGTCCTTGAGTACAGGATCACAGCACACAGAACCACAAAATCAGCTAGGTCAGAAAAGACCTTTAAGATCAAGTCCAATCATTACCTCAGGAGTTCCAAGTCCACCACTAAACCATGTCACTGAGGACCTGACCTACACAGCTTTTGAACGTTTCCAGGGACAGTGATTCCATCACTGCCCTGGGCAGCCTGTTCCAATGCCTGAACACCCTTTCAGTGAAGAAATTTTTCTTAATATCCTGTCTAAACCTCCTCTGGTGCAGCTTGAGGCTGTTATTTCTTGTCCTATCTCTTGTTACTTGGGAAAAGAGACCAATCCCTCCTCCTCTCTCCATCCTCCTTTCAGGTAACTGTAGGAAGTGATAAGGTTCCCCTGAGCCTTCTCTTCTCCAGACTAAACAACCCCAGCTCCTTTATCTGCTCTTCACATGACTTGTTCTCCAGGTCTTTCACCAGCTTTGTTGCCCTTCTCTGGACCCACTCCAGCACCTCAATGTCTTTCTTGCGGGGAGCCCAAAACTGAACAGAGTATTAGAGGTGTGGCCTCATCAGTGCCGAGCACAGAAGGATGATAGCTGCCCTGGCCCCGCTGGCTATGCTGTTTCTGATACAGGTCAGGATGCTGTTGACCTTCTTTGCTACCTGGGCATAAGCTGGCTCATGATCAGCTGGCTGTCAATCAGCATCCCATGAACCATGTGTTTCTGCCTGCTTGCTTTTTTCCTTCTGTCTCATCCTGTACCTGCCTGGCAGGGTTCATGTCTGCCTCAGGAACTGACACTGGTCACAGACCATCTTCAGAAACATGTTCCATAGCTGTCAGAAATATGTGTTACCAAAAGCAATCATTCACAGCATGCCTTTCCAAGGCATTTAGACCTTTACTTACTTGTCAAGGAACCAAACCGTGGTTTATCCGAAATTCAAATGCTATGTAAAACTTTGAGAGGCCTCTACATTGAGTAAACATCTGTGGGTTTTAACGACACCTAATAGACAGGATAGGAGTCATCTGTTAAATGTTCTTGCAAAATGCTTTCCAATACATCACTCAATATTCTAAAGGTTATTTAGATTGTGGTTAACTAATTTTAAGCTCTGTTGCTCTCTCCAATATAAAGACAGTATCTGTTCATGACTAGGAACTATATAGGGATTTATTTTAAACTCTTAGACTTTTCTTATGGTTTTTATATTACTCAGAATATCTCTGTTGTTACTTGCATTAAACTACACCTGAACTTTGCAAGAAAATACACTGCAACAAAAATATTGAATGTTTCACTGTAAAAGGTTTAAAACCTGTTTGGAGCCAGGTAGCATCTGCCCATGGCCCTGGTTTATCCTGCCTTGTACCTGCTCAACCAACGCACAGATTAAAAGAGCAAACTGGCAAGCACTGAACTGCTAAGAGTTGATGTCCCACCTCAGGAGGTACAGATGGTCCATCACTCTCCTTTATGCAAGCTCTGAGTCACAGCAGGAATGGTGAGGTAGCAGTTGACCTGCAGGAAGGATGCTATTAAATTTGTGATTTGTATCTATTGCTATTAGTCCTGCTTTGGACTGAGGCCCTGGGAAAATTCCTGTCCCATGCTCTTCAACTCACTGCAGTGCTCAGCCAGGTGATGGGAGCTCTCTGGCAGCACACGTAGCACACATTAGCCCTAGTGTGGTCTCCAGGGCAAGCAGGAGAGGACACAGGACTGTGAAAGCCAGCCTGGCATCAGTCAGAGTCAGCTCACGAAGGAAGAAAAGGGTATCTCTTCCATGATTCTCCAAAAGGAATCATTAACCAAGTCAAAACCAGGCCTCACCTGCATGGCTGTTTGCTTCTCAAAAATCAGGCACCACTGGAAACCAAAGAGGGAAAGTGAACGAAGCCCCATCACGTGTTAGGAAGGAGGTTTTCAGTGCTGTGCAGGGACCTGTCTCCCAAAGCAAAGGCATGCTGCACCTGACCTACACAAGTGTTTCAAGCCTTTATCAAAGCCTGGTGAGCAGCTCTTCTCCCAGGCAGTTGTGCCCTCTTGCTCATCAAACCAGCTCACAGGCTCTGGTGTGTGCAAGAGATGCATGGATTAGCTGTGTAAGATTACATATATATTTCTTATAAACAGGTCAGAAAAGTAAAAAAACAACAGCTACAAAAATTCATGACAGGAAGAGAGCTGAACAGTTCATCACATTCTGTTTTTATATTTATACAGCTCTACTGTAGTCTGTGGTATGACAAAGAGGAAAGACAAATTGGAGTTCATATAATTCACATGTTAATAGCTCGCATATTCCAGAAAGTTAAAAAAAAAGGGGAGATAATACTGCCAGAGCACAGACATGAAAGGTGAAGGCAGGTCGAGCTGCTGGCAATTACCGAACACAAAAGAAGTGCTGTAGAAATTTGTATTTGAAGAAGAATATAAGAACAATAAAGAATTTGAATGGAAACCAGGTAAGCATTTAATTCCCCTGGATGAAAAGTACTTTTCAAATATGTTTGTCCTCAGATAAAAAGAAGAGAGAAAGCAAAGAAGTGGTGACCCAGCAAAGCCACAGCCGAGCTCAGAACACAGTGCTGGCTCCTGAGATGAATACTAAAGTTTATTAGGGTAGGGGGCTGAATCCTATGACCTTTGTCACCCTTACCTGCAATTTTTGCCCATATTCCTTCCTTTTTGTATGTTACAGAATTCAGCAGTGCAGAAAACCAGAAGGATGGAGACTTGCTGCTAAGTCATGGGGACAACCTCTGTCTGCCTCATCTTTTGCAGCCTGATTTTGCAGGGCTGTGTCCAAACTGTCGTCATTGCTATTCATCTCACGGCTGCGCTTCAGAACTTTCACCTGCAAATGGGATTACAAATGCAATCATTAGTACAGATTCCCCAAGAAGCTTTCACAGTATTACAATTAGATTTCCCATTCTAGCAGCATCTAAATCAATATGATATGATTAGTTACTCTTGTGGATTACATGCTGCTGTACAAAACCTTCACACACAGAAATCTGGGTAATTTAATCAGGCAGTAATGGATTCTGGGAATGCTCCCACTGTCTAGAAACTTAAAATCATTCTACCTCTGTAATAATTTGCCATTATGCACCTGAAGCTAAATTGGCTGACATACCTGACAGTGGACAGCAGTGATTAAAACAGGTCACATCTCATCAGCCAAGGTGGCAACTTCTGCCGAATTCACTTCGAAAACTCAGTTTGAGGGGGAGAAAAAAAATCACAGTTGTTTTTCCTAGGCTATAATTTAAGTTTTTAGCTGTCTCTTTAAATATGACTTTATGTGTATTTGTGTGTATGAGAGAAAGACAAAGTATAAGTGCTATCCATTTCTCATCATTTTAGTCAAGGCAAGAAGAATATATGAACTAATGCTCCTGGGGAAATGCAGCAGACCAAGGAAGAAATGAGCACATAATTTTATTCCTCTGAAGTTGCTCAGCACTGCTAAGCAAGGTATCGGGAATGAAGAACCCTTCTGGAAAGGTCTTGAAAGCAAGGCGTCCTCAGCTGCTGTTGTCAGCAGCTCGCAGGAGAGAGCAATGCTGCACGATGGAACGTGAACTGCTGATAGCTGCTTTTTGAGGATGCATTTACTCCTCCTGTTTCCCCAGCCTGGGTAAACAGCCCAGCTCCACACCTCCTTGCTGCAGCAGCTTTCTCCTGCAGCCACCTTGGGATTGCAAACAAGGCTGAAAACCAAACCACCATGCTCAGTGTTGCAAGGGGCGGCTCATGGCAGCGCCAGGGAAGCGCATAAACGTGCATAAAAGAACATCCACAGCTTCATCTGAAAAATGAGGTCTGTATATTTTTAGGCAGACAGTACTCAGAAATGTGCTCCTGTTCATCACTTATCCTACAGATGTGCAGCAGCTTATGGCTAAAAAATGCACAGTGTTATGTTACTGTTGAGGCCATTTCTTTTTGTTACAGCACTGTCCCATTGAAATAGTCCTGACCTGTAGTACCCGGGGACTCCTGCTTTTGAGGAGGATTTTTCCTAGGATAAATTGATATTTCAAATACCCAGCTGGCAAGAAAAAAAAATAAAATATCTGTCCATGGAAACTTTCCGAGGCAATAATTGCCAGCTGACTCTGCCCTCATTATAAAACTCTACATAGCTAGCCATAAAAAAAGCCCCGTGATGCACATGCACTTTTCACCTCTATATTCTCTGTAACAGTCTTGGTTATATTACTCTGTCCAGAACTCTGTTCAGCAGCAGTGTTAATCTTCATCTTTTTTAGGATACGATGTGTGTGTTTTGTGTGCAGAGCCAGGGGTCCCCAAGGTCCAAAGTGCAGCAGCACCAGCAGCGCTGGCATGCCATACTCTGGGCACCACCAAAACCCATCAGCACGAACAGTTACATTAGTCCTCCTGACAAGCATCTGCTGAACACATCTCTTCTTAACTCCCTGTGGGAGGCACTGAAGGAAACCTGCAGCAGTCATTAACCAAAGGAATTGGTGCCAGTGGTGTTTGAGCAGGGGGAGCCAGGTGCTTCCAGCACCTGATTGTGGCCACCCACCCACTGATCCTCCTCAGCTCGCCGCTGAAGGAAAGGACTGACATTTAATGCAGGCTTGAGATTGTACCCCTGCATTATTATTAATAAACAATAAAGCTGTTAAGACATATTAAAGCTTGGCAATGAACTTGTCAAAATGGATGATCTATAAATCAATGTAAACAGCAGTGACAGGCAGTAATTGAATTCCAGTGGTCCCTCAGTACATGCTAAATATGAAGGGACATGACACGCTGAGAATAAAGTAGGAAAGCTGAAAAATTCATAGTAGTAACATTCTTCTGGGGAAACGTGGCGTCGCTTTGGCCCTTAATGGGGGTCAAAGTGTGAATACGTATTGACTTCTTCTTTTAAAACAAGAAAATAGCTACGTAAATCTGAGACTTCCCAAATCAGAAATGGCTGCTCAAAAAGTTCATGGCTGCTCTGGATGTTGTTGCCACAGAGCAGCAGACGCAGCCCTTCTCCAATGGGTTCATTAGCAGGGCTTGTTACTTGGGTAGCAAGGAGGATGGATTTTGTGCAATCCAGAAAGCCTCTGAAGTTGATCGATCAGTTTTCATTTTCCATGAAGAACCAGCAAAAGCCCATCAGACACAAGTTAATGCTAGCACTCTGCCAGGCTCTGGGTGGCTACGTATCTTTCAAATTTGAATATAACAAGCCAGGCCTCAAATATTAGCAAAGGACAAGGCAATCAGAATGGAAAGAAATAGGTGAAATTGCAGCAAGCCTTTTAATGGAGATTCAAATGACAGTAAATAAATAGTGACAGCTTCTGTAGATTAAATCAGGGACTCATTTTTTATTCTCTCCTGATGTGCTCTGCTCAGTGAAGGATAATTCAGCTTTACTTAGTTGATTTTTACAACAGACCCCTATGCCACTGGAGTTCAGAAACTGCTGAAATGAAGGGTCCGGACACGTTCCTGAGGACTGTTTTGTCCATGCAAGCGCTCTCACAGGTGGAAAGTGCCCGTGATCAAGAATCACATGGGATATTTGCATTTCAAGCTTTTCTCTGTGACAGAGAGGGAAATCTAGAAGCACATATGCAAACCTGCATATTGAGTGATGACCTGCTAATCAAATCCCAAAAGGTCAAGAGCGGCAGAGATGGGACAGGGGATGGTGACCAGTGCAGAATCAGTGCAATAGCTAAAGAGCGCCCAGCATGCCTGGCTTGGCCATCACCACCAGGTTAAAACTGCTGCTTAACATCGATAAAGTTCCTATTTAACAAGACATAAAACCTTATTAGGGCCACTTCACAACTTTGTGCCCTGAATACAGCCCATGTTTGGAAGCATGGCAGGATGAGAAGGGCATTTTCTGGGAATTATCTGTTCTGACATAAAATTTAAAATTAGAAGGGAATAAACCCGTAAAGAACAGATCAAGAAGGCCAGCAGTTTCCTTTTAAATATAATTTATGTTTTGAGATCAGCCAAGACTCATCTGACCTATCTGATGTGCAGTTCTGCCTTCAGATTTGCTGAGCATGTACTGATGTAACATGAAAGGTGAAGGGAGCCCGTGCTGGGAAACCTAAAACCTTTGGAGACAATCTGTAGAAACACAAGATATCCATCATCCGTACATTGCATGAGGACATCAATCTGACAAAGAGGTCTCAAACAAAGCAGTTTGGCCTTTGGAGATATAGAGGGCTGGGGGTGCCAGTATCTAGTATCCCTGCTACCTCCTGCACACCATTTTCCCCCATTCCATCCTAAACTCCTCAGTCAGGAGCCATATGTTATACCTGTGTCTTAAAACTGCCAGGAACTGGGAATCATGACGTACAGCTTTAATCAACCAGCGAGCACTGACACATTGACTACTGAAATGGAGGAACTTGGCTTGACTTTTCCTTGCATTTGCATCATTCTTAATTTTTCTTGTGTAGAGGCTTTTTTGCTGTCATTTAAAAGGTGAGAATTTAGTCAACTGAATGCAGTGCTGATTAGCTCAGTATAATAATTGTGCTTCAGACACCTACTATTTGCATGTCACAGCTCTCCAGATTCCCATTATACTATTAATCTAGGTTTTATGGTACTTCAGAACTGAAGTATTAAAAAAACTTATGATGTAAGTGGACAAAATCACAGTGGCAATTCACCAAAGGGCTCAACTATGGGGTCCCGGGAAAACCGCAAAAAACAAAACAAGGGAGCCTGTTTGCAATGCCCCGAGAGAGCCTGCTGGCCGGCTAGAACAAGCTAAAGCCAGATACGACATGGCAATAGTTGCCTTTCAACACCTTCTGCAGTGTATCACAATGCTGGGTTCAGGGCTATGCGCCCTTCATCTGTGCGGACAGAAGAAAATGGGGTCCCAAACATAAATGACAGACGGTACATGAGACCACTCAGCAAAAATTCAGCAAAATCCGGCCCTCTCCACTCGGATTTCCAATTCTTCTGCATTTTTGGGGAAAAGAAGCTCCCTGTTGTGAACATGTTAACACACCGTCCAAACTTCCATTTGTTGTTCTCTCAGTCACCAGATTAAGAAGGGTTTTGCACCATAAGAGAAACATTTACTCCCAAAGTCTTACACCCCCAGGGGTGCTTCAGCATCAGCATCTCAGTCACTGCTTCTTTTGCAGCACTATTCTTCTGAGCATTCAGCCCACACTGTTGTGGTTTAAGCCCAGTCAGCCAAGCAGTCACTCGCTCACTTCCCTCCTTCCTCCTTCCTCCCCCCCAGCTCCCAGAGGGATGGGGAGGAGAATAGAAAGAATCCCACAGGTTGAGATAAGAACACTCCAGTAACTAAGGTATAACACAAACCGCTGCTGCTACCACCAATAATAATGATAAGGGAAATAACAAGGGAAGAGAATACGACTGCTCACCACCTACCGACCAATACCCAGCCTGACCCAGGAGTGATCTAGCTCTTCTGGGTAACTGCCCCCAGTTGATACAGTGGACATGATGTGCTGTGGTATGGAATACCTCTTTGGCTAGTTTGGGTCAGGTGTCCTGTCTCTGCTTCTTCCTGTCTTCCCCTCCTCCCTGGCAGAGCATAAGGCTCAGAAAGTCCTTGGTCAGACTAAACATTACTGAGCAGGAACTAAAACCATCGGTGTTATCAGCGCTGTTCCCAGGCTGAAAGCCAAAACCACAGCACTGCACCAGCTACAAAGAAGGAGAAAAATGACTGCTACCGCTGAACCCAGGACATATACCTATTTTGCTTCAGCAAAAGAGTACACAAACCTGGCACACAGAGTAAGGGCTCAGAGAAATGTTCCAGCAACCTTGTGCTACTGTGAACAAGCTCCTGGCCTGGGTGTTCTCTACAGCTCACCATGTCTGGAGCCAGGAAAGGGAAACTATAAAAAGAAAAACAGTTTATGATGAAGTGACCAAAGTTCAGATGAAGTCTTATATGGAAGCGTGATCAATCTGTCTCTGCTTCATCTCTGCTTCATCTCTGCTTGGAAAGAAACGAAGACATGAGTTATTTTTTGCTGGAATGCACCACCTCATTTTGCTAGGAAGTAATAATCTCCTTGCAGTGGACTAGAAAGGGGTTTCCTTGGGTGATCTTGGGAGTGAGGAAGTCACTAGGAACCATTCCAAAAGCTGTAGCTCCCTGGGCAAAGCAAACACTTTCCTTTTCTATCATCTCTAACTCAAATCCTAACCCATTTCTAGCCCTTACTCTACAACTGCTCTAATCCTAACCATTCTCCAGTCCTATCCCTAGAGGAAAAGAAAGACTGTTCTTTGGTGGTGTTTTTTTTTTATTTCCAGAGCAAGTCTGGTAGGACTGCTCCATCGTGTTTAGGGTCAGGGTTGAAAGAAAGAAATGCTGGTAGTTCCATAGCAGTGAGGATGGAATGGGGTTGCAAAAGGAAGTAGAGACTGCTGAGAGGAAAAACCTTCTGTGGTTCAACCCCAGCTAAGTTTATGGTTAACATTAGTGTAAGGTTAAAAAAAGGACAAAGTTTAGAGTTTCATTTGCAGTGGGGCTGGAAAGGGACGGCAAAAAGTGATCAAAGGATGCAGCATCAGAAAAGTATTTCAAGTGCATTTCTTCGGGTGGGAAGTGCAACTTGTGAAGTAGTAAGGAAGGAGAAACACACTGAGGTGTGCTCAGCTGCATCTCTCCACCCAGGGACACCTCCTGACAAAGCAAAATAACTCCCAAGAGCCTCCAGCACTGACCAAGGCACAAAGTGCTGAGATTTGGAAACAAAGGCAGTTTTCTTTCAATATTGTTTAAGGGCTGGTTATCCACCAATTGTATTCTCCGTAATTCCTGGCCAATGGCCAGCACCAGTTCTGCCTCCTGGGCCAAACACACTGTTGGCTTGAAAATACAGGACTCGAAAAAGGTGCTTTGCTCTAAGTGCCTTAAATGGAGCCTAACAAAATTAAAATTGATGCTACCCAGACAAACTGCGCTGAAGCACATTCCTGGCTGTCCTTAGCCTCATTATTCTTCAGTTCTTCATTAAGAACAACAAAGTATGGTGTCACCAGTCTCTGGTGGCTGTAGAACCAGAGACTGTTAATTGCTGATCTATGAGGTGGCCAAGGTGCTGAGAAGTGGTATAAAACTGCTTTTGCTTTCTACATGGCTGCTCCTGCATATCAAAGACCTACTGACAAAAGCAAGAGCTTTGATTCCTGCCAGCAGAAAGCAATTGTAATCTTATTGTTCTCTGGACATGAAGACAAATAGCTATTTACTGTGAACCACAGTCTCATTGTTAGAAATTAAATCCTTTTGGTGGTTATGAACGTCTCTTCTCGAGATGAGACTCACAGATTCCAGGAGTTTCCTGCTTTACATTTTGGGTGAGTAGCCAACTCTGAGCTTGGAAAACATACAGCTTGAAAAGAACCCTTCTCTTCATCATTGCTGGGCAAGGGAGAGGGTAAGCAGGCCAAGTCCAACTGTGGCAAAACCCCTGGGAGGATGTGCAAAGCCATCTTTTTGATTACATAATGTCTCTGCAAGCCCTTTGCCATTAAAATATGATTAAAAGCGGTGGCCAGGAGGAGTTCATCTTTAGAAAATGACACTTACAAGAAATCACTTCCCAAAGAGATAGTTGCCTGAGTCCCTGAGATGAGGAGGAGGTTTGATGGATGAGAAGGCAGTATTAAAATGTCCCCTCACATAAGAAAACAGAACGAGAGCAATCATCAGAATTTATCAGCCAGAGGTGAACAAAGTGTTTTCTTGGCACTAAAGGGACCCAATACACTAAATCAAAACCAGAGCACAGGCTCAAGAAAGAAAGAGACAGATGTCTCCACCATATAAATGCCATGTAAATGAACTTTCTGGAATGGGGATTTTATTTAAGCACACACCTTAGCGACATCTGAGAAAGATGTAACGAAACAAGGCAGAGCACAAAGTTGATACCAATACTGGAACTGCAGCACTTCATGAAAGGTAATGACCCATTTGCTGATGGTGCTTGGGATTTAAGGCTTTCTTATGCTGTGTCTACTTCTATGCAAAACCCCAGGTCCTTGTAACACCTAAATTAATATCCATGTATTTGTTCTTCATCTGTTGAATACATTCAGACCAAAACGTAGTCCAGGCTCATCAAAGGCTTGTCTTCTGAGGGCAAAAGGAGGCTCCTAGTGAAAATGGGAGTGATTTCTGATTCAGGCTGAGCTGTGCCTCAGGAAGCTATGGCTATATCCGCAGCACATGTTGGTGCACAACAACAGTGCATTGCCATTGCAGTCTCAGAAAACAGGCTCAGAAAATAAGCAGTGCCCTGAGACTGCCAGGCAGGGTGCCCACTTGGACCAGCTTCACTGCTTCCCGGCTGTGTCTGCAGGCAGCCGTGATGGGGCAGCCATCTGAATCACTCACTGCTCTCTTGAATTAAAATACATTGCAGTCCTCACATTGAGCTCCTCGGGAAGGCAGTTTGAATATGGCTCTCTCTTAACACATATATTATTCACTTTGATGCTATATTAAGCTTACACTGATGATCTTCAAAGGTTGGACTTAAGCTTGCTGGGTGTAAATATCCACACTATGTTTCAAGGTTCCTCATTTTCTAAGGTTGGTGCCTTTAGACCTGGCTTTAACACCTCTCTTTTGATTATATGCCAAATAAAAAAGCATGACCATAAACTTTCTTTTATAAAGATAATTTGAGTCTTAAATCAAATCGGACTTGAGCCCAAACATGACTTTTGCGTTACTGCTGAATATTCATTTATGTAAAGCATGAAACATTACTTCAGTTTCCTTACAAAGAAGCAGACTATGTGGGGCTCCCTTGGATGCAGAGAGGCAGAAAGAAGTAATGCAAGGACTAACGCTTTGCAACAGCTGCCTGGGTGAGATACATGGGGAAAGAATGGCTTAGTAGCACTTTACGTTAGAATAAGCTCTGAGAGCATGCAGGCATCGCCAAGAGAGGTCAAATACAAACCTCTGCTTGGGGCAGCCACCACAGCCGTCTATGTTAACCTTAACTGTGGTGCTGATTAGCCTTCAACCCCCCTCCCTAGAAAAGCAGTCTGCAAATAGCATCAGGCCTGACCTACTTCTGCTTGCTTTGCTGCAAACTTCAGTTATCATGATCGGAGCCTTTCCATGCTGGGCTTCTTCCAGCAAAATGACAGGCTTCGCTTCGCCACTCTTCAGAGGCAACAAATAAGCCCAAGTTCCCAAAACATGTTCCTCTGAAGTGGGGAGGAGAGGGAGGGATGGGCTGTGTCACGGGAAGTCATCCAGCACACTGCAGCTCCTTGGTGCCTGGGTGTTCACAGTGGCCTTCATGGGGTGTTCAAACAAGCAGTGCCAGCGGGAAGGAGGGACATTTGCAAGGGATGACTTACACATCTGGGTGAAGGTAGCCTGCTTTTCACAGGCAGGGAATGGCTTTGTAAAGAGACATGGAAACTTGAACAACATGCTTGACAGCACATTTGTTCAGTGAGAAATATTATACAAATGCCATGCATGTTGAACTCATTTTAGTGCTTTGAAGGCTGAGAGGAGCTGAAGTGAACAGGTAAGGTCATCAGCTAACTTTAGAAAAAAATCTTATTGCTGCAGCTCAAAGCTCTGTGCTGTTTTTTACTGCTGAACTCTGCCTTCTGAGCAAGAATATTCAGGGACTGTTTAGCTGAACACAAAAAGTTTTGTCGCTCAGCCCTTCAAAGGATACATGTCACCTCTTTGTCCCAGTCCTTAGGAATTAGGCTGCAATTAGTACAGTTGTTTGGGGAGTCAGGATAAGATAATGAATTAATCAGCTTCAGAAGTTTGTATTTCATCTCTGCGACTTGATCATTTGCCATTTCTTAACAGGTTTTTTTTTTATCCCTCTATGGTCACACAAATTGCACATCAAATACAAATGGAGCAGTAGCATCATCTTAGCCAGAAGTACAGAAAAAAATCCAACTCCTTTTCTCCAAAATGTAGAAATAGCTGCATCATGTTAATGTTAGGCATTTTCCTATTAATAAATAACACAGAAGAGAAAAAAAGACTTGTCCTAAGTAAAATGCCATGACAAAAATATTACCAAGTTCAGTTCCTCAGGCTCTTATTGTCATGATTCCACTAATGCAAGTGGAGACCATAAACAAGTGCAGACCCTTAACCGGGTATATTTTTATATTATGGCATGTACAATGCCATGTACAATGCTCCATCCTTGCCCAGAGCATGAGGTCCATTTCTCAACAGCTTAACTGGTGCCAGGAAAATCAAAGACTATACACATGTGCAGCTGGGGTATTCTTTCATTATATTGATCCTAGTATTCATATATACAGATCCTAGTGTTCATCCTAACTGTCTTCAGTTTTGTACCATAACAATTTTATTAAATCAACACATTGAAACTCTCATTAGACAGATGGCAGAGTCTGGTTTAGTTTGATAAAGTAGTCGCAAAGCAAGGATGAATCCCCTTTGAAAATTGTAGGGAACTCTTTAAAGATTTTTGAGATTTCTTTACGTTGCAGAATGATTCACTGGTGCCTGGTTTTTTATACAGTCCCATTCAAGAAGATTAAAAGATGATGAAGAAATTGCTCATTCAGGCAGAAGACAGAATGTGGAATTCGTTACTGCTGCGGCGTCTTGGGAAAGCTTTTGCTGAGGACACTTCTGCAAAAAAAAAAAGCGAATTCAGTCAGATTTGACAGACAAACTGCATCTGAGTAACCAAAGTACATATTTATGCACTGTTTGCACACAATTCCTTGATTGAACCCTTGAAAATCAGTGGAGCACTTCAACAACTATAGCTACATATAACAGGGCTGAATGAGTTTATGACCGGCAATAACAGCATTTTTACTTTTGCAAATAAAGGAAACTTGTGACAAGCAGAAAGGTGATTGCCACAGGCATTAAAAAGAAGCAAGCACAACACATATGTGTGTACCATTGTGTGCTCAACCAGGTTCATAAGCGCACAGTTAAATATAACATCAGATTTTCTACTAATATTCAATTTCACTTTCATTTCCTTGAGATCCATTCTGCTGGATCCCAGAGGCCAGTGAAGGCACTGCCATTCTGAGCAGTTAGACCCCAGCAATGGGTGGGGAAGGTTACAGGCCATTTAAAGCCATTCAAGACACAGGCTGTTTGATTTAGACACTTCTCTGTCTTCCCTTGGCTTCTGTAGAGAACAAAGCAACTCCAGAGGGAGATACAGAATACCTAACACTACCCCTTCGTGCAAGGATGTAGGGAATCAATGTGAGGTCTGAAAGGCTTCCACCCAGTCTTCCAGTCCTCTTCTCAACAAGACACAAAGCACAGGTAATGGTCCTATTTGGTGTATTAGCCTTGTTTCCTGGGAAGCAGGAGGTTCTGGCTTCTTGGCTCTATCATATTGGCAAGGATTGAACTGCTGTTCAGTAATACGTCCTAAATAGCAAATACTCCCCTTGGTTGCCTGCCACTGATTTTCTCTAAAGAAGGGTTTGAAGGAGCAGCCATGCATAGTTGCTGCAAGGCGACTTGGAAGACATCTCACGTAGCACACTTTGCAGGTGTGCTAATTTTCCAGTGATACTCACACAAGCAATAGGACCCTCCTGGGCCTCAGAGAGGCTGGAAGATCATTCCTCCACAGCAGAAACAGCCAGGAGTGCAGCACAGGACAGAAACACACCTGAGACATTTCTCTCTGACAGCATTAACTCTGACAATGATGTCTCCAGATCAGAAAGTATGTATTTCTCTTTCTCAGACTGAAATAAAAAGTTAGAATTTTAAGAGCTTTGCATACATTGCAGGAATTAGATATACTATGCCACAAACACTGTCATGCTGCACAGAGCCTCTGCAGTGCTTTGGATGCATGCGTCTATAAATCAGATGCTCCAGAAAGCAGAAGAAAGTGATCTCTCCATTAATACTAGGCAGCATGGGAGGCACAGCTCATTGCATGATGGCAGCATGGATGTGTGGCTGAGAGCTCCTTGTGGGAGCAAGAGCTTGCACAGCACCTACTACAGTGGTGCCTCAGGGATGTAGCTATCACCAGACATTCAGCAGCAGCTTCTTAGGGAGCTTTTGCCATTTTGAACAATGTCTCTCCACAAACAGGCTATGTCCTGCTGTTCCAGCTGCAGCCAGCACACTCCAGCGAAGCCAATGGAAAAATATATAATTTTTTCCTCTGCTCCCAGCATCTGCAGCAATACCAAGACAGGGGAGCAGATCCACAAGCTCACTTCACGTGTCCAGGGAACTCTGATCCAGGACAGTAACTGAATCTTGACAAGGGTTATAGAGGATCTGAACTTTAAACTGAAATCTCTTCACTGGCTTGCTCCAACACCCATGGAAAGCCACAGCGCAGTAGCTGGAGACCCACTTGGCAAAGGGCTAGGTCTCTGCAGTGCACATTGTCTATTTCTTTTCCTAAGAGGACAGCACGAGGCCACTAGTTTAAGTGACTTGACTTCGCTGCTCACATGCAGAAAGAATTAATTTGCAGTGGCTGTAAAGCAGCAGGACAGCCAGGTGCAATCATGAATCTTGGCAGCTCTTCATATTTATATCAGGCCCTCTGCAGCTGCTGTAGAGGCGCCTCACTAACTCTGAACTTCCCCTGAATACCAAGTGACTGTGGCTACATGCAGTGCCCTGTCCCTCCTCTCAAGAACTCACACAGCAGAAAAAGACAAAATAGTCAAAGGAAGGGGTTGGAAAGGTTTTCTTTTTTGGAGATAAAGAAGGGTAAGGCATTATTCTCCCAAAAGAGCAGTATGAAAGGATGGAATAGCCTAAATCAGAACATTTCTTGCAGTCAGGGTAGGGCTATCATGTATCAAGGACCAGGACAGCTCAGTTTGTAACCTCCCATGATCTGAGAAGCTTGTTTTTAAGCCTTCATTAGAATTAGACAGCTATGCATTTACATGTGTGGACATGCAAATGACATGCACCAACAGAAAACTTGTACTCAGATCTGGTCATGTTCCTTCTCTGAGCCAGAACATGGTGATAGGACACAAGCTGCATGAACTCAGTTGGGATCCATCCTCTCCTGTAACTGTTCCACTTGCTGGACTGCTAACACAAGTAAGGCTGCATGGCTTAGGTGATTAATGACCCACTTCTTAAATAGCTGGCCAGATTTCGTGCCATGACTTGCATGATTTGGGTGGTAGACTGCACTGTGCAGCTTCGCTTATGCTTGTGAAGCATAAGTGCAATACCTTCTAGGTACCTATGGGCCACAGGTGGCTTTACTGAACCCATGCATCTTTTGATTCCTGTTTTGCTTCATCCTTGTTCCATATGGTAGCACACATGGGTGTGAAGGAGTCAGCCAAGCACTTTGCCCACATGTAGCTGGGGACTGAGGGGATGAGTTGACTTTTTCATCACTTGGTCTATCTCCTGATTACAAGTGGTTAAAGTCTGCACCATGAAATTTTGGCAGCATTAACATTTTCCTTACAAGTTAAAGGAAGGGAGCATTTCTTAAAATTAGGCATGTGTGATTCTCTGATTTGGTACACAAGACACCCTCTCAAGCCTCTTTGGCAGTATCTGAAGTGAAAAGCTATGGGATGATCAGGGTGCTCAGTGCAGACCTCTTCTAGGAGAAAGAACTCCAGCGCCCAGGACACACCAGCACAGTGCTACTGTCACTAATATTGTTATACTAATATTGTAACACTAATACTGTTGCACCACATTCTGGGGTGCAACAGAACCCCCAAAACCCAAAAAGATGCTAAAAAGGAACTAATGGCCTCTGGCCTTGTGCCCTGACAGTGAACTCTCTGCCCTTCCTCAGCTTGCAGAATGGGCTCAGAAAGCCTGGTGGGGATCCTTGTCCTGTCAGACCAGAGGAGGTCTGCAGCCCCCTGACCCATTCCAGACCATTCACGTGATCCAGCCGCACTTTAAAACATGACTGGGGAAGAAACTGCAGGCTGTAAGCTGTTTGCAGAGAGGGATGGATGCCGGGACAGGGCTAAACGGCATAAATCAGCTCGAAGCAGATCCATGTGTACAAGTTTATCTAAGACTCAGAAACACTAAAGAAAAGTTCAGTGTCACAGAGTCAGGGAGAGTAGCAGCCAACATGTCTGAAAACCAAGCAAGCAGTAAATAGGGTAGCTACCTATTCTGTGCCCTGGAGACACACTGCTGAGCTGGCTGGCCTTGGCCAGGAGCCTGCAAAGAGCTGGGTACGAGCTGTATCATTCTTACTTCTTAGCTGTCTGTATTCTCACTTTCAGCACTTAACTAGATGTTCTGTAATAACATGATGGTGCATTTCCTTACCCGCATACACTTCCTGTGTGTGCTTTATATGAAAAAGCTTATTCTCCTGTGAAGTATAACAAAGTCATGTTACATGCTTGTCCCTCCAATATCCAGTACATGCATCCTCCCCTGTTGCTGTAATGATATTCAAATATGACCTAGAACCTGAGGAACACCTTTAATTTCAGTGAAAGACAGAAGTTCGTTATCCCATAGCCTCAAGGGACATATGTTCTCCAAGACTATCCCATCCAAATGAGCAGTGCACCCAGCCCTGTTGTCCTTTCTCCTGAACCTCATTCCATTTTATCCGGTGGCTTAGGGCATCTCTGAAACTTTCTGAGTAAATTGACTCAATAAAGGGTAAAACAAACCTCAACAGCATGCAGAGGGCTGAATTTCAATAAATAGATATAAAGAAAAAAGAAAGGCAAGTGTGAGTGTTTTGATGCTTGGCCTCAAATTGTTGCTGTAGTTTAAATCCCCTGTTTAACTAACTTGTGTCATCTGTACTTTTCAGCTCCACCTGTGCAATCATTTGCAGAAACATTATTAGCTGTTTGAGTTTTTTCCCCAGTTTGCTTCCATAGCAACATCCATCAGGGATTGAACAGCAGGAGCATATGGGGAAGTTACAAAGCACATTTTCTACAAGAAAAGGAGGCCAAAGCATTTAATAAACAGCACTTAGGTTTCCCTTAGTAACTGAAAATCTAAAATACCTCTCTTGTTTCAGTATGTCCTAGTATTAATTAGGCTGCTTAACAATGTACCAGTGCAGGCTGGAGGTAACACTTGGTTGTCTTTAATTAATCAGGGCACTGGAACATTTCTTTGAGGTTTAAGCTTATTGCCAAAACACAACCTTGTCGCATTTTTCTGTGCGTGCATGTGTTACAAGCAAGGCTCGGAGCTGTTAGACAGCCTTTGACATGCTAAATATCGTGGAGGAAATTTGCATAAAGTTCCAAAGAGAAATGTGAAAGCTGAAAATTCTCCGTTTGAGTAATTTACAAATCAGTCACCAAGGAATAACTAGAAAGTGTCAGGTCAATTTTAGAATAAGGATATAAACCACCAAAAGCGTTATCTTCTGCTTAGTCATTTCTCTCCTTGCCAGTAGCAACCAATATACCATGCACACTGATATTTTATTAATGAACGCTGTACTGCCGTTCCTCTTTAGTTTAAAATACAGCCCTTGAAGCTCAATATGAAAATGTGGGTTTGAGGAAAATGAAACAACACCTCCTTACTCCCCAGCCTGTGAGGGAAAGACGGAAAACAGTTTGCAGCGTATCAGTGCTGAGGAAAGCTAACAGGTGAAATAAAACAAACCAGACAGCCATCTCTCTGCATCCCTCTGAAACACTAAGAGTTGTTAGGCCTTTTTAGTAAATCAAACACTTCACTTGTCTCTTGGCTAGATCCATGTTTCTGCCACTGAGTGTTTCAAATGGAGATGTTGATGTTTTGGAGGATGTTGTATACTGCGTTAAGTATAAACCTGACAGGGAGACAGATGAGACCGCAGTGTAGGACGCTGGTGGAGATCAAATTCCTGGTGCCTGGACAAACACCCTGCAAGATGTTGCACTGAGCAGAGATGCATCTCACTGGCAGGCTGTCATTCATCCCCAGTGTGCCGGCTAGCTCAGAAGCTTAGCCAGTGCTGGACGTAGGATAAGATACATTATAATCATCCTGGGCCACTGAGAAACTGAGAAACATTGTGAAATGTGACTACAGTTTCATTTGTCTTCTTTCCATCTTTCTCTATCAATTCCTTGCTTTCCTTTTCTACATCCAAATTGTTCCCTGCTTCACACATGCCACTTCAGCCTCTCACACTTTTGTCTCCCCATCTCCTGTTGTTTTTCCTCTGTGACTCCTTCTCCATCTGACTCATTTGTTCACTGCTGTCTGTATCTGCCATCCTTCAGAATAAGCTCTGCTCCAGCCAATGTTACTGCCCTTTCTGCAACAAGTTTAACAGTTCTCTATACCTCTGTTACCTGAAACACTTCAGCTCCTTCTCCGCTCTATACGTCCTCACCTCCTCCTACACCTCCTCTTCCCTGGCAGTCGGTCCCCATCTGAGCCATGACTTGCCTCTACCACCCCAGTGCCACCTTCTCACCGCCTGCAGCACTTTTGCTGCTCAACCAGAGGTCCCTCCAACCATCCATGTGGTAAGGGCAGAGCTCAGCAGAGGAGGGTAAAATCTGCTCA
Source organism: Psittacus erithacus (assembly GCA_009867235.2). Classification (NCBI taxonomy): domain Eukaryota; kingdom Metazoa; phylum Chordata; class Aves; order Psittaciformes; family Psittacidae; genus Psittacus; species Psittacus erithacus. The sequence continues at coordinate 26,171 of WYDI02024705.1, read as the reverse complement.
CGTGTTCCCAACATATTCAGGAACCTCCTGCCATCCCTCACATTTTCAAGGCCACTTTGCCAAATCTGAGCTGGAATCTGGTGCCCTGCCCTACAGCCTTCATCAGCTCTGAAAACAGAGCAGGCTGCTGCACCAGGACCCTTAGATCCTACTGAGAAACAAAATCTGCCGAGAAGCTCAAGCTCTGACCTTAGCTACAGGGGGGTGAGGGTTGCTTGAGGTCCCTGGCTGAACTGAATAAACAGGCTTAGAGCTAGCTGGATACAGCTCCACACGGCTAGCCACTGCTGGAGGTTGCTTGTTATTTGTGCTAGAGTTTTGCTCTTTGAAACAAGAAAACATGGCTTGGTCCTCTTTATGTTCTCATGTCCCAGGTTGCAAGGATTTGCTGTATAGCAACAAACTCTGACATTATGTTGCTGTGTAAAAACAACCCACTTTCCAATCTACAACCGTAAGTAAAACAGTGAAGAATATGAACATGTAATTGCACTAGCTGTAACTCAGCCAGATACAAATTATTGACTTATTTTTGAGGAATGCCAGTGTTTCTTTGAAAAATAAACCAACCCGATTCCAACCCCTGATTTTGAAGGAAGAACTGATTTCCTGACATTTGATCAGTTGCTTGGGTTTAATGTGAGAACCATATATGCAAAGACCAGTCCTGCCTGACGAGGGAAGGGTTAAGGCTGCCTGAAGGACTAGCCCTTCTTTAACACCTGGTCCTCTGATATTACAGCAGACATCTCAAATCCAGTTTCTATTAAAGATGGCATAGGCAGAATCTATCCACCTAGAAGTTATCAAACACAAAATAAACAGGAAAGCAGTATTTCTTTCCCTTTGTTTAAAAAGCACCTGCTACATCAACTAAGTTATAGCACATATAAGACATGAAAAATAAGAGCTGGCAGAGGCTAAATTGGAGAAGCAATGTTTCGGTCCCCCTAAAGGAGCTGCTTTTGTCAGACTAACCATGAGGACGGACAGAGCCAGGCTCTCCACCCTATGGTGGTGCGCTTCTGCCCCCACAACTTGACCTTTTTTTCCCATAACTCTGCTCAAGTGATAACCACCAGTGGCAATTGTAATGGATGCATCTGGTTGTGATGGCTCCATCTGTCTCAAAGTGACTTTGGGGAGACACATAACACAGTAGCAGAGGGGTAATCTGAGCAATGTGCACCCGCCTAACCGCAGGGCTGGTCAAGGTCTAACTCAAGGCAATTTGGAAAAAGCTAACTTCTGTAGTCAGTATGCAAATATGACTGAGTCAGTTACTTTACTCCATGAGCAGTGGACAACCCAGAGCCCATTGAGCTCTCCTGCACAGCACTGGGCTGCACGCCACTATCTCTCTTTCTCCCTCAAGGTCGAGAGGTGCCTTGCTGCAAGATTCTCAGTAAGAATGATTAATAGCATGTTAGGCTTTGAAATCTCAGCTAAGGGATGTAAAGGATTGATTGCACATGTATAATCCTTCAGACATAAACTGTTGACCAAGTCTGAACCTAAATCTGGCCCAGGTGTACCCAGACTCCTCTCAGAGAAGGAGGTTTGAACACAAGAGGGTCTTTCCTGAATCTTGTGTCTCCCTGACAATTTTGCCTGATCCGGCTTCTGTGCAGTAAATACTCAAGTGTACCTTGCTATCAAATCCTGTCAAATCTCTGCTGCATTTACTATCAAACTTTCTTAAATTGCTGTTTTGTATCAATAACATATTGCTACTTCTCTCTTATGAGAGAAGTGCATCTCTCCATCTGTAACACACTCTCCTTGGCTTTCAGAATCAGCTTTGCTAGTAAATCTTGGCTAAGAAGTGCTGTTGGCCTAGCCTTAGCAAAAGCAAAGCCAGCAAAGCACTGACCAGTGGAGAGCAGGGAGGCTGAGACAGCCAGGGCTGGGTAGCGTGACATTAGGCAGGGTTCCTCTGGGTCTCTGAAGGCGCCATGTAGAAGAGAGAAAACAAAATGGGCTTGCTCCAAGTGAGACCCTGAGCTTTTGCTGCTCCAGAGGGGTTGTAGCCAGCATTTAGTTCATACTTCCTAATGTGAGCAATATGTAATTCATGCATATAATATACACATATATAATGTAAATGCCATTTAAAAATATATAATGAAATTACAGATAAGCTCCGGAGGGCAAATAAGCCTCATCTTTCGTTTACTAGGGAACCATAGAAATAGAAGAACATAGAAAAAGAAGGAGGACTTCATTATTAGCAAATTAAGAATAATGACATTATTACACGTGTTATTACACTACCATCATTATTAGATTTTTAAATCCTGATGTGTGCTAAATGCTCTACAGAAAACCACAGGGCTACGTTCAAACTGAAAACTCTTAAGGATAGAATTTAGCTCCAGACTAAATCAAGCTGCTATCATTTAAGCTGCATTTTTAAGCTCATATTACACTCAGGGAGAGCCTAGTCAATAGAGTCAGTGGAGCACAAAGACTGATTCAGCTCACTCAAGCAAAGTCACCTCTAGAGTGATTCAGTTGCACAAACACAGACATCAAATACCATTTGAGATGCTGTAGGCAACTTAATGGCATTGCAGCAGTCATCTCACGGGCTTGCTGCCACGTCAGACAGCCTCAGCAAGTGTCTCAAGTATCTTGGGATATCTACAGTAATACAAGTGGCTATGTTTGGGCACCCTTCATACCTGGGAGGACAATTTGCTCTCAGGGCTTAGCTGACCATATTTAGTTGCTTAAAATGAGTCTTCTAGTGATATTTGAGATGCTCAAGAATCTGCTTCCTCAATTACAATGGCCACACCAGAACAGCACAGTCACCCTGTGTTGTATCTGCCAGACTGGTGAAGTTGTCTCAGATGCATGCAGAGCACCTTGAATTCCCCTCTCTTAACACAGGGCCTTAACACAGGTGCATAAATGCAGCTTCCCCTCCTGTCCTGCAGGTGCGATTCCCTAACCCCTAGGTGTGGATAGGTGTCTCAGATTGCTCCCTGAGCTCAGACTACAGGAGTCAGATGCTCCAGGGTATCCATCCTTCAGAGCCTGCCAAAGACTTTTTCCTCCTGCAAAGGCTTATGCAGGAAAACTGACTCCATCCTGATGCTCAAGATAAATATTTCAGCTGCTGAAGTGTCATACTAAAGCTAAAGTGCTTTAGTGTCTAACCCTCATGCTCAACAAGGCCAACTAGAGCCTGTTGTCCAAGGTCCACGTTAATATGTGATTACTGTAAGACTGTAATGGATATGCCTGAGGTTTGTCAGCATGAACATGAGTAAATGGAGTCTGTCAGGGATCGTTAGCAACCTGAGGGAGACCAGACCCAGAAGCTAAAGGAAGGACTGGGACAAACGAGGATGCAGTTAGAGGATATGACTGAATTCCTTCATCGAGTCTAAAGAATGGAGTATAAGAAAGTGAGGTAAAGAAGCAGGAGAGAGAAACGTCAGCTTTATGAAGATGGAAAATTAGATCATTGATGATTCTTTAGTAGTAAAGGGGCAGAGAGGGCAGGAGGTTATGGATGAGGGAGAGTAAGCAGAGCAGGGGTCTTCTGCAGGGTAAGCACCAGGGGCAGGGGGGAGTTCAGGGGTCACCCTCTGAATTTAAAGGACACCAATACTCTTAAGAAGAGCATGTGGTGTGCTTTTCTTTTTTGCCAATAAAAAAGGAGAAAAAATTGTGACAAATAAGTACTTGCTTTATTCCTGCAAATAAGTGCAAAACCTCACATGTTCACTTTGTAATTCAACTCACCCCCTGTAACCATTCTAAATACTCTCTGAGACCCACTATTTCTAATATTTTAAATAACTCTGCAAGGATTAAACAAGGATTTAGTGCTTTTATCCTCCTGTGGATAACAACGTGAGGCTCTTTCTCCTGCTCATTGCTGCATTAACTTCCTCTCCTCTCTGTGTGTTTGACAGTGATGCTTTCTATTCCTCTGCTCTGAAAATTAGCCTCCCCAAATGCTGACATGCTTAACAGCTGTTGTACCTCAATTTGCAAAAAATGGAGTATTATTCCATAATGCTGCATAATTTCCTAACTCTTACACCTGCACAGTCCTGAAATCTTCTTCTCTTCATCAGAAGGTATTTGCATACTTCAGGTCATATCTAGCCTCCTTATGAAAACCAAATGCAGACTATGCCTGTTTCTTTCTAAATATATCAGCAGTTTGAAATTTCTGTTATTTGAGCTGGTTCCTCAGATATCTGAGTCTTCCCCTCAACAGTCATGGATCCTGTAGAAGTGCCTTGGGTGGCCACTGTACCAGAGGCATCATTCTCCCCATCCCTGCTGGGTAAGAAGAAATCTGGGAGTTTACCCTGGGGTAAAGTGTTCGGTGAACACCTTGTGTTCAGATAGCATTCCCATGCAAGTGTGTGACACCTTCCACCATGGTGCCACCATGGTGTCATCATAGCTGTAGGTGCTTCACTCCAAGCAGAGGTCCATGTGACCCAGCACGACAACAGCAGGCAGTGCTCTCCACACCCAGCACCCACAAACCAGGGTGCTGGCTGCTGCTTTATGCTTGATGGTGGACCGAGTTAGGTTGGATCTGCTGTTAGCCTTTGGTTGAGTAGTGGGGCTGTGCATAAATCCCTACCCGTCTGGTGTTTAGAGATGTGGACCTCATTCCTGGTCACACTGAAGCTGTTGCATCTTATTGCTGTACTGTAATCATGTGTTTAAGCTTCACAGGCAGTAAAATGTTCCTAGGAGTTATGCTTTGGTCTGACCACATCTTAACAATGGATTTGGTAAAAAGTGTGGCTTTAGTGAGCTGCACAGGGGGCACAAATGTGCAGAAACGCTCTGCTACCCCAAAATCCACAGCCAGGAGACACAGGCAGAGGGTGGCAGGGACTGGGATGGGAGCTGGGGACGCCAGTTGGATGCCGCAGTGTAATGCTGGGTTTGATTTTGGTTAATTTTACCATCAGAGAGACCCAGACAGGATTTTCTGGTGTCAGAATTTCCTCCCTTGTTGTCATAGAGGAGATCTTTCACATCCTCCTATTGATTTAGGTCATGACATCTCTCAGGAAGATGCTGGTATCACCTCAAGCCCACTTTGGCTCATCCCTTGGCCCCCGCAGGTGTGCCTGTCTCTAGTCCTGCCCCGGGCTCATGGATGAGACACGCTGCTGCCACCCTCCTGCTCTGTTTGCCTGCTCAAGGAATGGGACGGTGTCCAGCGGTAAGAACACGGCCCATATCAGGGTCGCCCATGGCTTGACCCTTCATGGAGCAGCCCTCTCACTCCCCAGGGGCTGGAGCTGGTGTTGGTACCCAAAAGCCCCTAATCCTCAGAATCCAATGTATCTGAATGCTTCACACACAACAGCTATAAGCTGCATTTCCTCCCTCTTTATTCTTCAAAACCAGATGAAAACACTGTTTGTTTCCCTTAGTTTGTCACAATATGTTGGACTGTGGCCACTGCAGCCATCTCCACTGCCAGTAACCAGCTGCTTTGTCTGGACTCTTGCTTGTTTGTAGGTCACTGCAGTGCATGCAGAGGTGATGCCCTCCCCTGTAGAGTCATGCTGGATGTGGGCTGCAAAGAACCAGTCCTTTCGTGTGACAAATGCGTCCCGCGATGCCACCTCCAAGTTGAGGCTCCCCCTTTGCTGAGCAGCAGAGTCGAGCACTGCCTGTCCCACATGTAGGAGACATTGTGAATGTGACATGGGGTAAGAAAAGTCTTAGGCTGTTCAACCCACTGCATTTTTCAGTCTTCGTGAGGTGCCAGAACTGAATTTCCAGATGCATCACTTAGCTGTGGATCTGAGAGATTTAATGCTTCACGAACATATTTTCTTTCTTGTTCAGATGCAGATGAAAACTCACAAGAACAACCACCCTCACGGGATTTCTGCCCAGAAGTGGTAGAAATCTCAAGCAAACAATCCGTTTTGTAATATCTCTGACTTTCCTGTTCAAAAACCTCATGAGGATATTTTCCAGGACAGCTGAATTTAAAGCTGAATGCAACCTGGGTTAGGTCTCAAATCCAAGTGGGTCAGCACAATATTCCCTCCCACAACCCCTCCTTTTTAATAACGACTTTGCCAACTGAAAGCGAACAGTGCTCCCTACTCTCATGTCTCTGCCTGGTGCTGCGCTATCAGGAGATTTAGGCGCAATGAAATCAAACCAGTCACAGGGTAAGCACAGCATAGGGCTGACTCCCCAGAAGCATGCTGTGGGGTAGGGGCAGTTCAGCAACTGGCTTTGTTTACTCAGTCCTGACTTTCAGAGCTCCACAGCCCCACCATGACTATAGGCAATTGGTAGAAAAGCAGCACGCTGGCCCAGCGCAGCTCTGCAGCAGGCAGGAGCGCACAGGGAGCCTGTGAACTGTGACCTCTTTGGACATGTGCCTCTGCTCTTGGCTTTCTGTCTCATTGCAGCTCCAATATGGCACTCCTCAAAAGCAAAACCAACTGAAGCATAGCCACCCAGTGTTTTAAGTTACCCCACTGCTAGATTCACCACCACTAAATGACAGGAGTAAGACACTGGGGATTGCTTATATTCCCGCAGAATTTGCAGTGTGGAAGTTTCCTGCAGGATTGGGTCTTCTCCTCCACTTGCCTGTGGCACAAAGGGTGCTGAGGCATGGGCACACAGGCAAAGATGTATGGGTAGGATCTGTAGCTGATGGTGCATATCAGCTCTAATGGTGAAAGTTATTTGGGGGGTAAAATAAGAAGAAAATAGGAGAGAAAAAAAGGAAAAGGGAGAATGTAGGAAGAAAGCCCTTTGTAGTCCAGTAACATTTGGCTACTTGGCTTGGAGACTGTGATGGGTCAAATGTCTTGGAAAAAAAGAATTGGAAGGGAAAGACCAGGCTGTAGGAAAGCACAAGGGAGGGAAAAGGATAGACTGCAAGAGACGAGGAGAGTGAACAGATCTGAAGATGTGTGGTCGTCAGCTGAGAAACCCATCCTGTCCTGGCTTGATGCCTGTGAAAGTCCTCATAAGATGAACTAATACATTCACAAGCAAGAAACAGGGATGAGGGAAAAAGAAGAAAATGGTGGATTTTATAAATTTTGTCTTCCAAATCTACTCTAAGGGGAGCTTGATGAGGCAGTGAACAGACCCCAGGAAATAATGCTTCCCTGGCTCTCCCACTGCTAAAACAGCATCTGAAAGTGCCTTCTGTGATCCCAGTGAGCAAAATAACCAGGCACAAACGTAGCTCATCCCAGCCACAGCTACAGGGAGGAATTTGTGGTTTAGCACTCCAAAATCTGTCTCATTTGGACAGGCTTTCTGTTACATTCCACATGTGCACCTCTCCATGCTCTCCCTGCAGAGTACTTAGACTGCAGGTCAGGACCTGCTTCTTGAAAGGGGCACGTACAGCAAACAGTGCCAAGAGACCTTGGTACTATTAGGATCTTCTGTGTAATACTGTGATTACAGTAAGGAAGAATAATGGCATCACACTTGCAGACACCTCTAGTCCTATTTAGTTTAACAAAACTAATGACTCTCAGTTGGGCAAAAGAGCAGTATCAAACCAGTGTTGGTCATGGAGGCAGACTGGCAAGGCATCCCTCTCCTTCGGTGTTCCTGAGAGCCCAAAGGTTACTGAGAAGTTTCCAAGACCTCTTTGCAGCCTCCATCTGCAATCAGCACTTTTATCCCAAAGACTGATCTTGTCTCCATGCTGTTTCCTAGAGCTGTCAGGTAATCACAGCTGTTTGTGCTCTCCCAACAGATTTCATGGCTACAAGGCTTCAAAATGAAACAGCCAGGCACTGAAGCATTTCTCTGGATGAGACGTCTTGACTAAACAGTTTGAGATTTTTACTCACAGTAGAAATAAACTGGATTGTGTGTACCTGACCAGTCCAACAGCCTCAACAGAAATACAAAACCACTGCCCTGTGCAAAAAGGAAAAGAGACAGAAGTCTCACAGAGGGCATGAGAGGAAAAAGGTCAGAGGCACCAAAACTTTCAGGCACCAAAGCTTCTGAAATCCTGCAGAACATTGATTTCTGCAGAGCAGTTTGGAGAAAAGATTTCCCTGGTTCTCATAGCAGGTGGGAAATGCAGAGTAACTTCAGTTAGGGTGCAGACCCCTTCAGCACCTAGCAGAGTGGATCTGGCCCTGCCATCAACGGTGCCCGGAAGGTAGACATGCTGCTCAGTAGCTGTATGAAAACAAGATGCATGAGATGAGGCCAACTTGCAAGAGTGGTTTCTGAAAGCTTCTCTTAAACCTTTGAGCAGGTCTAGCTCCTTCCTAATTGCCCTGGCAGTCCAAGCTCTGATGCAGGGAGCCTGGCATGGGGAAATAGGAAGGTTTTCCCTGCCCATTCAAGCCAGAAGGTACTGGCTGGAGCTATCAACTAGAGGAGCAGCCAAAAGTATTTGATGAACTTCTCTCTAAGGTGCTACACCTTGGACATAATGGAGTCTGGTTTCCAGCCTTGAGGTCTTTAAAAGACAATGATTTCCTGCATTAAGGTAAATGGCAAGAGTGACAATATGGGAAAAGGGAAGATGGGAAACTCATTCATCTGACTGGAAATGCTTGAAGAGTGAAGGGCTGCATCCAGGCTAGTCACACTCAAGTCTCCCTTTATATGGACCAGCAAAAGAGGCAGGTATAGGGCAGAGTGGCATCTGGATCTTTCCAGATCTGCCTTACATTGCTTGGCATTCATGTGTCTGTGTTGCTAGATGGTTCATGCCTGGCATGTCTGAAGCTTTAAGCAGTGGTCTGATTTCCTGCTTTCTCCTGGGCTGTAAATCAGGAGTTTCTCCAATGGTCTCTGGGGAGTCCTTTGACACAGTCAGAGAGGTTAATCAGACCCTGTAGCCGGGATCCTGCTGAATTCTGAGTAAAGTGCAAGGAAACACAAAACCAGAGCTGTGCTCATATTTGTTTAAGCACTGCTTGTCTTGACAAGGAAAAACATGTTTAGAATACAGCAGAAACAGACCAACTGAAAAACATTTAGGAAAAACCCCTGATGCATTACTTGCACTTGATGTATTTTAAATGTCTGAGAGGAATGAACTGGCACCTTGCTCAAATGGAAACAAAAGAGGAAAAGGTCTCACATGGGGGATTGAGGAGTGAGGAGGGAGTAATCCTGATGCACGTTGTTTTCTGAATGTAAACCAGCAGGCTTCACACTCCTGTAGGTTAACATACCCTCTATGCAAACATCATTACTCTGAAAGGGTTTTATTTATGTTCATATAAAAGGAAACTTCTGTTTCCCGGGAAAGATGAAAGAAAATTAAACCAGATCTGACACAGCCTGCTGGAAATAACAAGAATAGAGAACATAAGACGGCCTCAGTGATCATTTTACCTTTTCATTACAAGCAGTTATCCCCACCTTCCTGAGATGCACATGCTGCATACATGCCATGTTTTCTAGGAATGGCTGCACATAGCCATGGGTTTAAGGGTAGGATCCCAAAAGTTGGGAAGAAGCAATGGATAACCAATAAAGAAAAAAAAGATTTATTCACAAATACCTTCAGCTCACTGATGAAAAATTTTATCAGCAAAAGAAGTACGTACAATATGTCCTTACAGTGCCTATGTAGCTCAAGAGCAGTGGTGGGGATTAGGAAAAAAGAAGCAATCCACTAGACGAATGTTTACCACCTTGTCTTCCTCCTAACCCTGGGGCCCAAGCAGTGAGGAGCCCATACTGATCCATAATGTAAATCACGGGATATCTTCTGGCTTCTCTCTCCCGGCTTCTCTCTCCCTTGCCCTGACAGCTTGGTGAGGTTCAGCACTATCTGCTCATGCAGGCAGCAGCCTATTTGATACAACTGCTCCCCACTGCACAAAGTGGCCAGGTGCTGCAACAGCTCATTGGAGCTCTCCAAGTCACTCCAGCAGGGATTTCCTACCATTATCCTCCCACAGCCCCCAGGGATATGATTAATTCATGGAGCGTCACCGAAGGCATCTTCCTGTGGCATATGGAGTTAAAGTGTCCTCTTTACAGAGCTGCCTGAGGACAACTGTGGAATTTGTATAGACAATCCCACTAGGTAGTCAATCTTGTAAAAGCACTGATATTACAAAGTAAATACAAGTGATCTATTTGTTTAAGGTTATTACTGTGACCAACAGGGTATTAAAACAATCTTTCTACTGACAAAAGATATCAGGCCTGCACTCCCATTTGATGTTCCTATGCATGCTTTTTCTTCTTTCTTTCTTTCTCAGCTACTGAGCTTTGGGGTGTTCATCAAATTTGACTGATATGGAGATTGAAGTACAATGCACAACCAGTCCATTGAAATTCAATTCAGACATGGGCTTAAATTATAAAAAGAAACCTTAGCTAGTAATAACACTTTGATGTGCAGATGCATGAAAGTTTTAACTTCTACTTTCTTCTGAAACAAATCAGCTTCCAGTCATGCTATTTGATTCACATTTTATCTTTTAATACATCCAAAGCACAAATATGAAACATTGCCCTCTGTGGTCAGGAAAATTACAGCAGGTGCCATATGAAGGCTTCCGTTTCATCCTTTTATCAAGGTTGTATATGGATGTTTCCCTACAACACGATTCTACAGCAAAATGTTCAGAGAAAAAAGGTCAGTCCCTTTATATCTGGCCTCTTTTCAAAAACATATGAGTTCTTTTGGAAATTTCAGCTAGAAAAGGACATCACCTTCCTAAATTGCATTTATATTCTGGCAGCAGACAGACTTAAGGAACAATCAGTCCTGACACAGAGAGGATCTGTACAGGCTCTGCTCTAAGCTCACAGCTCCTGGATGCTTTCTATTCTGAAGCATGCTGTCCTATGCAACTTCCCACTTTGCTTAATCATCTGTTTTTGCTTTTATTTGTGTTTATCCTATAATGGCAGATCTTGCAAGATCCAATAGTGCTCTAACGCCTCTGGTTTGCTGTGCCCACCCCACATTCTCACCCACCCCAGGAAGAAGCGCAACCATTCATTCACCCATACACATGCCAGCCTCATTTCCTTCCTTCTGCCAGGATCCAGCAGCAGGTGAATGACTCTTGCTCTCACAATCCCCAAGCGTATCACTAATCCTAAATTTATCAGAACAATAATTATCACCTATCTATAATCCACATGTCCAAGTGAGAATTAAGCTTCATTCTAACTTTATGGCTCTTGCAGGATCCTGTAGATAACATGTCAATACTGCGGTTCACTGGCCCTCAAACCCAATTCTAGCTTTAAATCCATCCCAGCAATACCTCTGTACCCTCAGGATTAACAAAGAGGGATTCCTTCATATTGCCACTGACCTTATTCCTAGCATAATGATTCCTACAGGATCCAGAAATAAATATAGTTTATCATGAAGTAGAAGACATTGCCCAGGTTTCATCTCTCATTTTAGTATTTCATGCTTCCCTTCATGATGCTAACCCAAACCATGTCTTTATTCTTAAACATCTTGAGGTTTGGTCAGAATTAATATGCCAGCATAAGGAAGGGACTGAAAGGCTAGATTTATGTTTTGAGCCTTCAAGGGCTGTAAAGACTTGTGCCCACAGGAGTGCTGGTTTTCTGCCTGTCAGTATCATTTGTATCAGAAATAAATACAAAATGGCCCATGCCAACCTATGGGAGCCTCACAGGAATGCCAGTGCCCAACCTTCCTCAGGCCCTTTATGGCTTTTAAATGGAACTCAGCATTAAGCCAGACACACAACCTAGAGGAAAGTGCATCCCAAGGGAACCAGCCCTCACTTTAATTGGTCAAGACCTCTAGATGTCACCTCAGCTCTTTGGTTCTGTGCCCCAAACTGTGTGCAGGCAGTGTCTGAGCCAGCCAACTCCATCCAGTGCCCAGCCAGGGACTGTGCTAGCAATTAACACAGTCAATCCCATATCCCAGCTCTTTTTAATTTACTAGCATTGATATGGCCAAAGATACAGCAATAAATATAACTGTGTAGGCCCCAAGAGCAGAAAGCAGGTTCTTTATCTCACTACATCTCTGTCTTAACTGTAATGATATAAACAATAACTTTCCTAGATAAAGTACAAGTCGTTCAACCCTCAGGTGCCAGTCGATTCTAGTATGGAGAATTCGGCAGATTGCAATGCAGATGAACAATAAATGATTCATTTTCCAGGTTCCTGTTGTAACTATTATTGCTGGAAATTAAGTTCGAGGGCTGAAAAGGTAAAACCAGATAACTGTAGAACAGTTTAGATGAGAAAACATGTCCAGCTAAAGACAAAGGTCCTACCTCCTGCTCAAAGCAGGGACAGCTTCAAAGAAAAGCACATTGCCCTGAGCCTGTTCCAGTCCATAACCACCCTCTTTCCAAAATGTTATCGCTATGTCAAGTTGGTATTTACCTTGCTGCAGCCTGTGAGAATCACTTCTTGTCCCTCCCTTCTGTATCTTTGAGATGCAATTGGATTTGCCATCTTTATGATCACCCCACTGCCAAGAGAGCAATTACATCCTCCTTAGCCTTCTCTTCTTAAGGGCAAATAAACCCAGATTCTTCAGCTCTTCCTTTTAAGTCATGTGCTTGAACTTCTTAACTATCTTAGTGTCTTTCCATAACACTCCCCCCAGCTTTATTGTAGCAGATTGGCCCAAAACTGAATACACAATCCAGAAGCAGCCTCAGAAGTGCTGGTGCATCCCAAGGTGTTGCTGGTGGCCCTGGCTGCAAAGGTGCAGTACTTGCTCAGCCACACCCATTATCCACCAGCATTTCCAAGTCCTTTTCTGCCTGCTCTGTCGCCAGAGTTTGAGATTTCATGGAGCTGTTCTGTTTCAGGTGCAAGACTTTGCTCTTGTCCATGCTAAACTTCATGAGCTGTTTATTGGTTAACTCCTCCATCTTTTCAAGGCTGCTCTGCATGACAGCCCTGCCCTATGTCATTCATGAGCCACAGCTCCTATTTTGGTGTCACCCATGTCTGTACCTACCCTGGTAATGAGTCCTGGGGATTGCCAATTTCACTTAAGGATCAATTAGGCTTTGAACTATTGACTGCGCTTGGAGCCAGACAGGCCAAGGAGCTTTTCACCCATCTTGTAGTTGGTCCCTTCAATGGTCAAAAAGTCCAGATGCTGCCTGCTGCCCACTCTGCAGCACTCAAAGTGTCCTGTGCTTGGGCCTCTGAGGTTTGCTCTGGCCATAGCTTTACAGCAAGGACTAATGCTTCAGCTATGTCTAGGGCTAAGGGCCCCAGGTTGTGCAGCTATGTGTTAGTTGGTAGACCAGGATGAAGGCCAGGCTATGAGTGAGGACCTCATGAGTTGATGAAATCAGGTTTTCTCTCCTGCCTTCCACAACACCTGCTGGATTTGGGCTGGAACAATTCAGTCTTTTATTTACTTATGGCCTTAACTACACCAAATGGTAAAACTTTGTGTTGGAGTTTTGACAGAGGGAAAAGTCTCCTCTGTAGGCAGAAGGAAACAACTAAGCATGTCAGACTGATGTGAGAGCTAATGGTGGTGGGATAGATGGACTCTGTTTAAGGATAAGGCAGAAGTGGTTCTCTTAGCCTGACTGAAGGCCTGCAGTCACTGCAGGCAGGAATGAAGACTGGTATGAAATGAAACCAATAGACCAGAGCTATTTTTAAGCTTGGTAGTAGCACATCACATTGTGCAGGCATCATAAAAATAAATAATTGTTTTTCAGCCACAGATATCTAAACCCTGTCCCAGATCTATCTATCTCATCCTCTAACAAACAAAGAAAGGCAGCCAGCCCTTCAGCAAATCAGTCATTCCAGTGAACACTTCCCCTCATCTCAGCAAACCGGCCTTGCAGGACATAGCAATGGCACAGGCACTTCACACACAGGAATCCCACATTTGTTACATGACTCATTATAACCTGCATGATGCCAGTGATGCCAAACCCAGCCAAAGCCTACACACTTTGCAGGACTCACTGCCATACTAGTTTTCTAGCCCTGGATTTCCTAGGTCCTAATGCAAACCTAACTGTGAACTCAGTAGCAGCATCTCTAGTTCAATGAACTATAAGACACAGTCTGTTGGCACTAGTCCTCCTTAGAGACTCTGGTGGCAGAAAACCTGGTTTCCCATGCCTCACTGACCCATGTAGGCACGTGAACTGTGTCACATATGACGCATACCTCAGGATATGACCTTGAACAACATGGTCTAGCTTTGAAGTTGAAGCTGACTTCAAAGCTGATCCTGCTTTGATTGTAGGGTTAAGGCAGTTGCCCTCAGAAAGCCCTACCAGCCTTAACTCTGTGAGGCTGCACATGAACTCAGCTGGCATGAGCCTCTCACCTAGGCTTTGTAAAATCAGCCAAAGAATCAGTTTATGCAGCCCTTCATCCACCTGACCATAATGCCAAAGCAAGCCTTAGTGAGTGCTGTCTAGTCCAGGCCTGTGGTAGAATTAGCCTATACTGTTTTCCCAGGCTTACATGTGAACCCTTTGGGCATCAAATGATGCTCAGTAAATGTCTATATCCACACAAAGAAGGAAAAAGAAGCCATTTTTGGCTTCCATGTCATAACCTTCTCATTTACTTTTCCCAGAGTTTTCTGAAATCCTCTCCTGTATGAATCTGGCTTCATAGGGGTCCTTTGGCTGCCTGTGTTCAACCTTTCCTCCTGGGCTCAGTCCATCGTCATATTCTTTTCCACTACTTGTGAGTAGGAGGCACTGATAACTCTCCTCTATCCAGCCCTGTGTGTAATGGCTTCGAACCTCTGCCAGTGCATGAGCCAAATTCCTCTGAGCCACACTGTTGCTCTCTTCCTCTTCTCCCTCATCCAAAATACAGACTTACATAGTACTGGCTTTACCCTTGTGCTTATCCTCTTTGAGAAAATCAGAGCTTTATTTTTTTCCCAAAGTCCTCATCTTCTTTTCCTGAGAATGAAAGTAAGGTGAACCTTGATGGCTTTCTAACAACAAATATCAATTATAGCATTAACATGGCATTTGAAGAACCAGGTGAAAAACTGGGAAGTTAGAGGTCACCTCTCATTTAATCATCAAGTGAGATCAGGATGTCTCTGGTTTAATTTACTGTCTTGGTTCTGCGCTTTTTAATGGAGAAATGAGGCAGGAGCTCCTGCCTTTGCCAAAATTCAGCCTGGCACAGAGCCGGGTCACTGCGCCCTTCTCAGCTCCAGAAAAGCATGGACAGGCACAGTACTCTTGCTGAGGACACAGGGACATGGCATGTGGAAAATCACAGAGTCACAGAATAGTTAGGTCTGGAACGGATCATCTAGTTCCCAACCCCCTGCCATGGGCAAGGACACCTGTCGTGGTTTAAGTCCAGTCAGCCACGCAGTCTCTCTCGCACTCCCCCACCCCACTCCCTCCCTGATCCTGGAAGGATGGGGAGGAGAATGAAAAGAATGTAACTCCCACGGGCTGAGATAAGAACAGTCCAGTAACTAAGGTATAACACA
>WYDI02024705.1:0-10445 GCA_009867235.2 Psittacus erithacus | reverse complement strand
AGAGTAGAGGGGCAGGATCACCTCCTTCGACCTGCTGGTCACGCTCCTTTTGATGCAGCCCAGGATACCATTGGCTTTCTGCGCTGCGAGCGCACAGTGAAGCTGGCTCATGTTCATTTTCTCATCAACCAACATCCCCAAGTTCTTCTCCGCAGGGCGGCTCTGAATCTCCTCTCTGCCCAACCTGCAGCTGTGAATCCCAGGAAGGTTCAGGGCTTCTGCAGTATCTGATGAGTTCCTGGGTACAACTCAATGAAAAGCAGCAAGTGGGACAGAGGGATTCTGAATGCATCTTGGTCACAGCATTTCAGATTCTTTGCCCTCTGCAGCATCTCCCCTCATTTACTCCTGAATGTACAAAATCAAGGCTGTCCGGGTGGTTGGTCAGTGGCAGGTACCTGACCCACCACCAGACACTTGCTCCAAGCTGCAGTTGTGGCTCAGGTTAATTTTCCTGCCAAGTCTTAACCGTAATTTAAATTTCCTACACTATTTAAGATGAGCAATCTGTACTTCAGATCTCCTGAGCATTAATAAAACAGTTATGAGAAGTTTCAGGATAAAAGGTTAAGCCCATAAAAATATGCAACTCATTTATAAAAATAACTCCATCAGGTTTTTCACAGACTATGAAGACAAAGGTGTTAATTTCTGCATTCGTAATAACCTTGGGACTGCCAGAGGTAGAAGTCACAGGAGTAGCCGCTCTTTCAGAACCCCAGGCTTTTCAACATCTGTAGCTACCCAATGGCTTTGCAGCACAGTGTGATTTTGTATTTCACAGCCAGGGAAACAGCTTGGGAGACCAAGAGTCATCCTTGACCACCTCGTGGAGCTCACCCCTCAGTGCATAACCCTCTCCCCTAGCATGACCACAAAGCCTGGATCTTCCAGAAGGATTGTCCCACTCACCAGAATGGGCCATTTCATCCATCACCTGAAGATGCTTTTTGCAGGGTCACAATCTCCACATTTCACCTGACTGTGGCACTGTCATCTGTGGGAGATGCTTCAGGACACATCAGACATCTAAAACATGCTCAGTATCCTCTGTCAGCTGGAATGACTCCGTTTGTGTCCTCTGCAACTAGAGGAACCATTGGGCTGGCTTAGGTGCAGTCACTCGGCACTGCAGACCTCAGCAGGGTAGAAGGAACCTCTTCTTGTCATTCTCCCCTCTCAATGGGGGGAACCAAGGCTGCTGATGTTATCAGGTGAATCTAATTGAACACAGTTAAAATATTGCAGTCATTTATTTTAGAGTCACTTTGTTATTAGTGGCTCCCTTTTGGGCTAAAATTGTGAGAAAGCTAAAATGTGTTATCTTCAACAAAACCACTGGGGTCTCGAGACCACTTTTAAGTGCTATTAAAAACCCAGATCTTTTTCTATTGCTGTAAAATACTGTGAAAAAATGTTTATGTACTTCCTCAGGAGCTCAGAAATTATTTTAGCATAAATCAGCTTAAAATAAACCTAGTAAGTCCTTGTTATATGTGATACCATATTCATCCTCATATAAGCAGCTTTTCTCACTAAGCATTAGCTTGCATTTGCCTACCGATTTTAGAAAGCCTGGTTTCTTTCCATCTAGTAGCTTTTAAAGCCTTTTCCTCAGCAGCATTTGCTGGACAGTCAGGTAAATGCAAGGCAAGCATCCTCCTGGCTCATTGCTGTTGATTACCCACCTCCGGCCTGTTTCTCTCCCTTGATTGTTCTGCAGGCCTGGACTTTCTGGGGAACTGCCATCATTCCACATGGCAGTACAGCACAGGGAAGCTGTTTAAAATGCTTCCTTTCATGGGGCAAAAGGATGCTGTGCTGGTGCTGCTAGCAGTATGTGATGTTACTCTGAAAAGCAACACATGGCAGCCCTGGGGTTGGTCTCAAATGTGCAGTACAGGCTCTTTACTAAAAAGTATACAAATTTACATCAAAACGCAAATTTATGCTGCTATGAGCAGTGACAACCACTGCAACAAAACCCATCACTGAGGGTTTCTTGATACCTTGGCCACGCACTACAACCCCACTAAGTTCCAAGCTATTTATTTATCTTCACTTTGACACAACTAACATCTATGGCTGGTCCAACATCTCATTCAGCTTTACTCAACACAAACTACAGTTTTATAGAAATCCCCTCTCAAAACAATAGCTTAATGAAAGGGAGGAGCACTCTCTCCACCACAGCACGTCTGGGAGGAAGGAAACAGGCGCCCATTGCCTGCAGCCCCAGGGCCAAGTGGGATGCAAGCGAGGAGTCATCAGATGGGAACAAACTGGCTGGATGCCAGTGGGGACTTGAGTCAGTCCCAGGAAAACATCACCTCATTCAGACAACCATAATTTCATATAAGGTAGCTCACCTTAGGCTCTTACCCTCTTAAAAGCCACCACCCTCTTAGATGTATTTTTTCCCTCCTATTGGTGTTAAGAATAAGAGCAGAAGCAGGAAAGTGCTTCAAGAATATACTGTGCAAATAGAAGTATCAATAATAGTACTTGGCCTTTATGTATTGGCTTTTCATCTGTAGGTTTCAAAGCACTTCCACAAAAGGCCACTGCTGTCATTCTCCATGTTCTCCTGAAAGGAGAAGGGACATGACCAAGCTCACCAGTGTGTCCCACCAGCTTCCCACTGATGCCAGTTCTCACGCTGGCTTCCCAGCCTCTTGTCCTGGTGTGCCTGACCTGTGCTAGGTTTCTTCCCACCACCTCCCTCCCCCGCATGCCAATCAGGACAGGGACCAATGTAACCAGATGGGAGCGGCCTCCAGATGAGAAGCACCGCCAGGGCCCTGGTGCTGGGTAGTGCAGAGAAGGGCTCTCTCCAGCCAGGGGCATCTTCCCAGCTTCTTGAGATGGGCAGCCTAAAGAGCTGCTTCTCTGTATCTGGTTGGTAAAAAGGGAAGTAGTCAATTAGCAGTGTGTTAATAAAACAGACCTCCAGGTTTGTTTGCTTTTCTCTTAACACATGCTTGGTACAGGTACATAAAAAAGACCTGCACACAGGAGTATCCCAGTTGATCTTTTTTATGTGTGGAGCGAGGAGTGCTCCCAGAGCCCTCCTTCATCCATCCCTTCAGCAACCACAAACACTTGCAGGGCGTGCAAACACTGGTGTCAGGGGCAGTCAGATTGAGGTGAGTTTTGTACCTGCCTGCAGGTCTTCCATGCGGACCTGGAATCTGCTGCAAGGTCAGATTCCTTAAAGGTGATTTGAGACAGGCTCGAAAGCTGATGTTTAGAAATGTTTTAAGCTGAGCTGCAGCACTGAATGAGCAAAGAGCAGTTGGGGAACGCCGGCAGCCACAGAAGTATCTGGGCCTATTCTTTACTGGGGAAAAAATGCATCTTCTGCGTTTCATCCCTGTGCACTGTGAATGCTGTGCAACACCAGGATTTCCATGGAGATGGATGCAGTGCATATTGTTGAGGCAAGGATGTGAATTTAAAACAGAAATATGATTGGTCTTAAAATGCTGCTCGGGGGGGCAAGGCACTGTTATGCTAAAAAGTGTGTTTTCCAGCCCGCTGCCACTGTTAACTCCTTCAGTACCAAACCCAATTGACAATGAACAGCCTGCCACAGCTTAAAAACTAGTCAGAGGTAGCAAGGTACTTGTCTACCTGATCGCTCAGCTTCAGCTTTGCTGTGATATGTTATTTCCATACCAGTGTGGCAGAAAGTGCTCCCCCCGGAAAGTACTGGGAATCTTCAGTTTCCCCAGGGAGTGAGAGTGGGGACTCAGCATCCTGCAGGATAGGACCATCAGATTTTGGATTTGCAGAAGAATTTAACATGAGGAGTTAACAAAAACCAGAATTATTTTTAATGTCAGCATTTCAGTAATTACCATAACATGCAAGGAAAACGTATCATTCAAGCCAAATAAACATTCAGCGTCAGCATTTTCTTTTATACCCCCCACCTGCAACTCAATACTTAAAGTGAACTTGAAACCAGGAGGAAGCTGAGAGGGACACAGGAGGATGACTTGGCAGGTGGTTTCAGCTACTTGTAGCTGAAGGACCTCTCTCCTTCAGAGGAAGGTCTTTTAAGCTCTCTTAGGACTGGGCAATCTCAAGAACATTAAAAATGCGTGTTGTGCATCTGCAGAAGAAACCTTGGTGTGTCAGGGTGGAGGTTCAGTCAGCCTTGTGTGTGGATGAACGTGTGAGGAGCAGTTAGCCTGGAAAGCACATGGGGGTGATGCTCGGGAGGAAGAAATAAGATGGAATAGTCATCTCTTGTAAGAAGCCGCTCAGGATTCCTGATTCAGGAGGGAGCTAATGTGCCTGCCAACCCTGTCACAACGAATTCAGCATGGTGGGAAGCAGGAAGCCCAAGGAAAACAGGCTCTCTGCTTCTCCAGAGGGACAGCTGGGGAAAGAACCCTCTACTGCCAGCATCCTGGAGCCCCACAGCCCTGCCTGACAGCCAGGACAGTCTCCAGGGATAGGGATCCAGCAAGGCATTACCATGAACATCAGCACCAAGAAAGGCCACAGGGTCTTTAATTTATTTGCAAAGAGCTGAGGACCCTATGAACATTACTATGAAATTTCTTTCTTTTATTTAGGACTAGAAGTGGAGGGAGTGGAAGGGGGAGTTAGCAACATACCCCGGTGTGCTACATTTCTGTATGTGATGAGTAAAGGAACTCCAGCCGAGTGATCTTTGGGGCTCAGTATCCTTTGGTTCCCCCAAAGCAGCATGCCTAAAGCTCTTACACCCTTCTCTGTCCCTCAGATCATAGTTGCTTTTCCGAGCCACTGCCTCCTGCTCCCCAAGCTCCCCTGGCTGCATGGGTCTGTCCCCATTTCCCCTGTCTGGTTGCAGATGTAAGATGTCACACCATTAACTGCATGGTGGCAGGACAAGTGCTTGTCTCTCACTGTTCTTCAGCCACCACAGGAAATGAAGCATTTTACATATTCTTAATTAGGCAAATGGCCTAGCAAAGGCAATCTTCATTAGGATTCCATACACATGAATGTCATTAAAACACAGAGCTGTCTTGTCCACACATACAAATTTCCCAGTATTTAATCATGGAATTCTAACACTTATGATGTTAGAAACAAAAAAAGCTGGAAACAAACTATCAGACAAGTGCTGCATGTCTGAAATTCACTGTAAAAATATTGCTTGGGTGCTGTTTTGTTTGGTTTTTTTCTCTCTACCCACAATGTCTGGAAATCTCAGGCTGAAGATTTCATGTTGTCATTTTGAATAAAGATGGTGTGTGGGAGGGAGGAAACAGAAAAGCGCCAGAAAAACTGCCTTTGGAACGAGACTTTTGGGAAGACAGGGATCAATCTGGACAAGAAGGTCATGCCAACAAGAGGCAAGAGGCTGCAGGGCTTTCCTGCTCGTAGAGTTCACCCTTTGCCATCTCAGCAGTCAGATAGGATGACCTTCATAAACTGATCTAGGTCCACCTCAAATTTATTCTGGTAACTACATTTCCTTAGCTAGGACACTATTCCTAGATCTTATTCTTCTAGTAGGTAATTTCCAGCCTATGTTTACTCAACACCAGTTTATATCACATACCTAATAGTGCCACATACCATTTGATCCTTCAGATCAAATCTCCCCGAAGACCACTCCCTGAACATTGCATTTGCAATGAGCATATCCCCTCTCAGTCCATGTTTTACCCAGCTAAATACAGAGCTTTTGCCATCCTCTTGAATGGCAGCTTCTCTTTTCCAGACATCCATAATAATAACTGGGGTTTGCAGGCATCTCTTCTGGACGCTGCTGGTCAGACTTTCACATCTGCAGTCCATAGGATGGGTACGGATTTGAAGGTGATCTAGAAGGCCAATGCTGTCAGTGTAAAAGTAGCCTTACCATCTTGAGGGACCTTGGTACTTGAGGCAGATAGTGGTTTATTATCCCAATCTCTTTAGGAAAAAGAGATAAATGCTCCGGTGATATTTTCAAATACAGCCAAGAGTGTGCTTAAATAGGACAGACGCCTCTGTGAGTGTGGGACAGGGCAGGCTGAAAGCACGAGTCTTATTACGCAATGCTCTACCACCATCCATGGCTGAGGGTCTTCCATTTCACGCCTCTCTGCCGTGGACTAAGTTGGCCTTCATGTGAGCAAAGTTTAAGTGCATCCTTGTATTCTATCTCAGTGAAGCTTTGGATGTGACAAAAGGATTCAACATAAAACAAGCTTCAGAGTAAGTGACAGGGGGATTAAAATCCAAGCAGAGCATAAACATACAAGGTTAACATCATCAAAATGAAATTACTTTCTCCTTATTGTTCTTTGTAGACTGCATATTGACCATGAAAGTGAACTGTTTTCTGTAGCATGTTCAATTGACTTCTGGAAACTTCCTTAAATCAAATTGGAAATGTTTTGAGATTTCTCAGGAGAATAAATGAGAAATAAATTGCAAAGCAGCATTTTGCTGAAGTGTCTAGTCACCAGTCATCATCAGATCTGACAGACAGAACAAGATGTTTAGAAAACTTATTGAATATGGTCTGTTATCTAGCTATGTACCAAGGCTTTTATCTGACGTATCTCTAGTTTTCTTTATATAAAAAGAACTCCGTTGTATTTACAACAACAACAACAACAAAAATCTGGTTATCCTAAGGACCTTGTTGTCTACAGAATGTTGCTTCTGAGTGCTGTACAATTTATTTTATGGCGACACGGTTCTCTCTGTTTCAATATTGCTGTGAAAAATTAGGAACGTTGCAGTTTGTCTGGTGAAGGGCAGACAAAAATCTGCTCTTATTTACACTTGAATGAATCTAAAACAACTGTTGACTCAAGTTGCTCATCTAGATACCCACTGCTGTACCAGAGGAGAAACTCATACACAGAACGCTCATTTTTTTCCATCATGCCTGTCCCTGCATGGCTAACCACAGGGTCCTGATGGATAATGTACAAGGGCTTAATTGTCCTCCAGCCTAGATCTTCATCCTTGCTCTGATCCTAGCCCCAGCCTTTCTCTGCTGTGTTATAGAGTCTCAGAAACCTTTTCCCTGGGTACACACTTACACGCCATGTCCAAGGCATCTAAGCTTCTTCTGGATAAATTATATTGAGCTTTTGGCGTACTCTAAGCTTTTCCAGGCTTCAAATCATTCTTGCAGTACTTTTCTGAATCCTTTCCAATTTATCAGCATACTGGGGATCCAAGAAGTGGTCAGTTTGTTCCAGTAATGCTCTTGCTAATGCCTCACAGAGTGATAAATTCTTTTCCCACCTCTCATCAGTATTTATTTCCCATACAGCCGAGGATAGCTTTAGCACTTTAGCCACTTGGCTAGACTGGGAGCCCATGAGCAGTCAGCTATCCACCATGAAACAATTTCTTGGCCATTGCTTGCTGAAATACAGTCCCAAGCCCAATCACTGGTACCTGCATAAAATTATCCCAGATACTCAGTTCCATCTTCAGCAACTCAGTCCAGTGTTAAAGGTGCATTATTGAAGGCAGCCCAGACTACAGTGCCATCAGCTAGCTCTGAAGGGCTGCCCTTTATCACCTCCCTGCCCCCACTTTTGCAGCCAGGTCCACTGGGGTATATTTGCATCCAGCTGCAGGGGATATTGATGAGAACAGGATCATGAGTAGGCATCCTGTGAAATCTGGTTCTCAGACATAATTACTTTCTGACACTCATCCATTAGCCAGTTTCTGAGCCTTTTCTTAGGAGTTTGTATTGTCTTGTGTGCGGAAATGGTTATTTTTATGGTATCAGAATGTCATGTGTTATCAAACGAAATGCCTCACAATGTCAGGTTTGGCAGTGCTGTTACTTTTATCAGTCAAACTGCGTCTCAAATAAAAAGCAATATCAAGTTCGACAGAAAAGCCGCTCTGCATCCATTTGCCTATGCATACAGAAAAGCAATCAATCTGCAAACCCTCAGCAAATAAGAAAGTATATTCAGTTATTTAAATTTTCAAAGGAAAATCTTTAGTTCATCAGCTTTGCAGTATTCCTGAAAACAGAAAGGTTTTTACTCCTTCCTGATACTCAGCAACTCCCATAACATCTGAGACAGCTAATTTCACTCTCAAGTCATTTAAAGCAGATGGATTGTAGTCATGCACAAAACTCTCTAATGAATAAGTAAAACTACAGTTACTTATTATATTATATAATAGCCATTTGTAAAGAACTGATCATTGAAGCAGTTGAAGTTTCCAGTTTCTCTCTGCCTTGCTTTATTTAATTGCCTTTGTCTGCCTCAGTTTTGTTGTGCATTTACTGCCATCCAGTGCTTCTGTGAGATATGACTCCACCATCCACTACTGAGAGCTAACCCAAAGCAAGAATATTTGGCTCCTAACAAATTCACTGACCTCAACTGAAGAAGTGCTATAGGTATTTTAGAGTAATAAGCCAGGGTATGGCTTGGCTGTGGCAGTGTTTTAAAGTGATGAGGTAACTGATTGTGCTGACAGATTCAAGATGATGGGATGCCGATTTTCTAACCCTGAGGGTTAGACTCTATCTGCCCAGCACTGGAGGGGGCTGATTTGATCTGCTGGTTTGCAGGTGCTGAAGAGGAGAGGTTTCATGATGAGTGCTTTAAATAATGGTTTGCTTTGGTTTTAAGATGTTAATCCTTGGGGGTTGGTTTTGGTTTTGGTTCTTGTCTCCTTTTTTTTTTCTTTAAATTCCCTGAACATGATTTGCTTTCTCATTTTGTAGCCTGCAAGTGTTCAGAGAGTGAGTGCTACTGCTTCCCTGACAGGCAAAGCTCTGTACTCAAAAGCATCCATTTTAACAGGGTGCGTTCTCTTTTTTTTCCTTTTAGACAAAAAAACCCTGCACACATCAGCTCTGCACACATCAGCTCTGCACACATTTATACAATGTGTGAGAGGGTTAAAATAGCAAAGATTTTCATTTTAAACCACCCAAATTTTTCATATTTCCATGGCTTGTTGGGTGGGGCTCATAGCAGTCCCTGTAGTAAAACCAGTGGTACTCCCACATTATGCTCATTTTAATATGTCTGAATGTCTTAATTCTGAAAGGAATAAACCATCTGGGGCTTTGGAGAGGCCAAAACTGTTACTTCAGGACTCATGAGGAGGGAGGGTGAGATGGAGCAGGTAAAATGAGCAGTTTAGGGCTGTGAGCTGGGGTGTCAGGCTCAATCCTGATCCTGATTTGAAGCTCTGTACATCCTCCTTGGTTTGGGTGGGTGTGAGACACCTAAATAGCTTTATGGATCCAGTCATCTTCTTTGCACTCTCAGGGTTTTCCAGTAGTAGCATTTTCCTTATTGGAATGACATAACACATTGTGGTGAAAATTTACTTAAGGAGAAATGTATATTTGTGTATTTAAATTAATGTCTATTTGCCAGTGTAAGGTGGTTTAAGGAAGCCAAAACTTGTAGGATGCAGCACTTCACTACTTCTTTTTCGCATGTGGGAGGTCAAACACAGGAGCAGGATGCCCAGAGAATGTAGGGTCTCCACCCTTGGAGATACTCAAAACCTGACTGGCCATAGTCCTGAGCAAGGGATGGACAGTCTCCAGAGGTGCTTCCAGTCTCAGCAATTTGTGGCTGTGTGGTACAGTATATAGATTTGTACTGAAACAAAATATTATATAGATGCAGGAAAATATTGCACACCAACCCTAGTCAAGATCATAGCCAAACGGTTTAATTATGCACATGAGCTGAGTGCTTTTCACTTTCTATTAACAGATGAACACATAAGCTGCACCTCTTTTAGCACATCCACTGCCCTGGTATCAGTATTCTGGACCACAGAGCTGGCTAATAAAAGGCAAAATGAAGTTACGTAGATACTAGAAGCTGGTGTGTGTCCAAGTAAGGTAGAAATGAACTGAGAAACTGACAGCCCAAAGAAGGGAAAACCTTGGCCCAGAAAACACGTTCTGGTTCAACCATAAATTCCTCAAGCACAGGCAGTTCAGCTGCTCCACATATTCCCAGTACGTCTGGCCTCAGACTGGAAATACAGGAGATTTTTCTTCTGCTGCTGTATTTAACCAGGAAAGCTGGAATATGTGAAGCCATTCAGCTACCCTGATCCAGTTTTCCTGATGCCGTGGTTTACGTCCAGTCAGCCACGCAGTCTCTCTCACACTCCCCCCCTTTCCTTCCCCCCCCAGCTCCCGGAGGGATGGGGAGGAGAATCTAAAGAATGTAACTCCCACGGGCTGAGATAAGAACAGTCCAGTAACTAAGGTATAACACAAACTGCTGCTACTACCACCAATAATAATAATGATAAGGGAAATAACAAGGGAAGAAAATACAACCGCTCACCACCGACCAATACCAAGCCTGACCAAGCAGTGATCTCGCCCTTCCCAGTAACTGCCCCGTTTATATAGTGGGCATGACGTGCTGTGGTATGGAATACCTCTTTGGTTAGTTTGGGTCAGGTGTCCTGTCTCTGCT
>WYDI02024704.1:0-26718 GCA_009867235.2 Psittacus erithacus | reverse complement strand
TTTTATTTCTTACCCACTTTTTTTTTTTAAGTATTCCATACCATAGCACCTCATGCCCCCCCCCCCCCCCCCCCCCCCCAGTGGAGTGACAGGCTCTAGAAGCTTTGAAGAGAATTGTGTGGCTGTAAATAGAGAATATTTCAGCCAGTTTGTCTTATTGCTTCGACCTCATAGCAGTACTGAGCCTACAAAGATGCTGGAGAGAGACTCTTCAGTAGGGACTGTAGTGATAGGACAAGAGGTAATGGATTCAAACTTAAACAGGGGAAGTTTAGGTTAGATCTATGGAAGAAGTTCTTTACTGTGAGGGTTATGAGGCACTGGAACAGGCTGCCCAGGTTGGATGGGGTCTTGCGTGACATGGTTTAGTGTGTGGTGTCCCTGCCCATAGCAGGGGGTTGGAACTTGATGATCTTAAGGTCCTTTCCAACCGTAACTATTCTATGATTCTGTGATTCTAATAGCATTCAAATGGCATTGCAACTGCAAGATGTTTTCCTCCATACAAACTTTTTTACTGAAGTTCTTATTTTCATAACACGTTTGAGAGGAAGGCGATGAAGACAGTCCTCTGGTGCTTTCCAGCCACCAGCTAGCTTCTGCTGGGTGATCAAAGTTTTCTGGCTGGTGGTTGCCTCCAGGCTGGTACACAATGAACAGATGTGAAGTGAATTTTTAAAAATATGCATTGACTTTTTAGAACTAAGCAGGCTGGTGAGAGCTCTCTTCTGAAATATTAAAATCCACATGCTCCCCTGCTGCAGAGCGAGCTTGGAAGGTGATTTTGATCTTTCAAATTTGGTTTGTTTATGAATGCCATCAGGTAACATGCTTTCTAGCAATATGTGACAAAACTCACTAAACTTAATTTTAGACAGCAGGTTTAG
The DNA here is from genome assembly GCA_009867235.2 of Psittacus erithacus. NCBI lineage: Eukaryota > Metazoa > Chordata > Aves > Psittaciformes > Psittacidae > Psittacus > Psittacus erithacus. The sequence continues at coordinate 25,831 of WYDI02024704.1, read as the reverse complement.
CTGTTTTAGTTGTATTTTGTCTCATCCCTCCCTCAGCAAAACTGTTCGACCTGTATTTAAAATTATTTTCCAAGGAGTTATTTTTGAAGGGTAGTGGGGGTGACTAAATTATTAGTTTATACTCTTGGGCAGAAATAAAGCTTCACTCATTTTGAAATTCGTGGAAAAACGTATGTCATACTGTCAGAAATATCAACCCTTCTGCCTCCCTTTGGTCCCTTTGGTACAGCTTGTTCTGAAGAGCAGAGAGCTGGGTACCAGAGTGATGGCGATGGGTGCTATTACAAACTTAGGAGCTATGGAAATACTGTCTTCAGCCTCTATAAACAGAACAAAAGGATAAAGTCAGGAGCTGTCATAGACATAAAGGGATTCTGGGGCTTGGGAAATGATGCGCTGTATATTACACTTTTCACAAGTAGGTACTCTCACTGATTGAAGTCTCCCTCCTGCTGCATTCACCATAGGCACAGCCTGCAGCTTTCCTGGGTGTCATGCCTGCCTTCAGCAGGGGCTCCAGAGGGCAAGGGTACCATATAGTTCCCATGTCGCTTGTGCCCATCCCTTTGGGTAGCTCAGGTTGCACTAGGCAGCTGTGCCGCTCAACTCAAGAGACCACCAGGGAACAAACAAGGGGAGCCACTTACAAGGTGAGCTATTAAAAGAACCTCATCATCTTTGTGCAGTGGGACCTGCATCTCCTTGGAGCAGTCGTTTAAGGATTGAACACAATTCTCATGTCTGCTTCCAGCTATAAACAGAGAAGCAGAATCTTTTGTGCACCTAGACTGCATTTCCTCTCTTCTAAAGATGTTTTTCACAGGCTCTGTGAGATGTGCTTTGTAGTTACATGCCTATGCAAGAGCACAGGAATTAGATGCGATATCCAAATCTGCTACCCAGTTGGCATGTACTGCATAACAAAAACAAACAAACAAACAAGTTTCCAAAGGTATGGTGTTGGAGAAGTAACTGCACTTTTTCAGAGAGGCTGAGAGAGTATTCTAGGAGCTGTGTGTACTTGGTCAGACTATGCCAGCCTCCTGAATCCTGCTCATCTCTCTTATCTGCAGACATTGATGGAGTGATGGGGGATTGTTCTTCTCATGTCAGAAGGAACTGGGAGTAACTGCTGTTGTTGCAATAGTTTATACTGATGTGAAAGAGGGACTGATGGAGGGCCAAAGCTGAATATGATTTGACCTGAAAATACGCATCTGTGAAAAAGAACCAGTTGGTACCCTACCACTTTGTGCTCCAGTGAGATTTGTGAAACACACATGTTCTTTTCAGCCAAGGGCTGAGGCTGCTTACTGTGAAGTGTGTGTTTTACAGAAAAAGTGAGGGTGTGCTTTGGTAACCTTTAGGATCTTTACAACATACAGGAAATAAAATAAGCCTGCTAAGTCCCTAACAGATTTTATTTTCTCGTATTAGATGACTACTGCATTTTGGATGGCTGTATGCTCTGTGGCATTAAAATCAGTGGCTTTTGTTGGTTTTGAGCTACTCTTGATTGCAGTTTTAAGTGGGCTCCTTTGCCTGGAATCATTTATGCATGTATCAGACATAAACATCAAGTAGTTTGCGCAACTGGTGGAGTGCTTTGTGTCCCTTTGCAGGTGCCATGTCCATTCCCCTTGTGTTCATCTCAGTGCAGTAAGCCCCATGGTGATGAGGGTCTTGTTTGGGCCAGAGCTCTGGCTGCTGTAAATCTGAATGCAGTACCACGTCTTTTCAACAGTGGACATTTGGTTGTGGCCCATGAATAAAGAATGTTGCAGGCTCTGTATGAAATTATAGTAAGGTAATATTCAACTCTAGCAGTAATATGTTGGTATGTGAGAGCCATTTTAATTAGCAATTACATATCTATTTTATTCACTAAACAGCTGTGTTATCTCTGTTTAAACTAACCTTGAGTTCAAACACAAATAACTTTCTTAATAATTTTATGTTCATATCCAGATAGATATAAAAGCAATAATTGTATGCCTCACGGTAAGTATTACCAGTGCATTGCTTCATGTGAATTCATCTCCCAGAATTATGAAAATCCAAATGTTTCCTACTAATATCTAATCTATAATCCACATTAAGACTAATGAATTCTATTTTCTCTGTGTATTACCCATTAATTGTGCCAGTAACTGGAGCTTCATGTAAGTTCCTTTATAAGACAGCATATTTTGTAAGTTCTGGCACAACAGAATTGTTGTGCCAGAAGCCAACTAATAAAATTTATCAACAATTTTTGTCTTAAACACAAAGGGACAGAGTTAAGTGTTCTATGCTGACATTATAAATGATACGATGCCCATATGACCTTTCGCTGCGTTTCTCAATACCTGAATGCAAGAATAAATTTTTCTTGGTTAATGTCCTAATATGCAATAGGAATATGTATGGTGCTTTTTCCTTCATGTTCCTTTCTCATAGTAAAATGACATCTCTGAGCCCCATGGTCTGGCATTTAAACATTTCTGGAAGTTAAATCTGCAAACCTTTGCATATTTAAGTAGTGCACATTCTTTTGGGAGATCTAGAAAGATGGGCAGAGAGCAGCAAATCTTCAGTTCTCTTGCTATGCAGGTTCCAAGAAGGGGAGACCTGAGGGATTCTTGCTCCTTTTGCCCATAACAGAAAAAAAAACAAACCTCTCTACTACTGTATTTAGGAAAAAGGTCCAGCTTCTGACAGAACAAAGGCTATGCACTTACTGTCTTAAGATCAGGGCTAGATGAGTGTTAAGAACTTGCTCAACATACTGTGCTCTGCCATTATCCAAGTTTTGAATTGCACAAGTGTAGACCAGCAATGGATGTGTTTGAGTGGTTGATTTAGAGATATAATTGGTTTTTCTAGGTATTACTGTGCATTTTGACCATCTCTGGTTTTGACTCATTCAGAGTGGGAACCAGTAAACACAGAGCACGACATTGGTATTGTTGGGTGAATCTTGTAGCCTTCAGAAAAGAAACTCCAGTGGAGTTAGACTGCAGGAAAAAACATACCCCCTAAGTGTGATCTTGTGCTTCTTCTCAAATATTTCTGTCATCGCTTTCAATCTGTTTATATTAATTATTAAATATAGAACTTTTGTATCTCATGATGTCCTTAATTTACACAAGCTTTACAGAAAGTGGATCAGGTGCATTTTCCCACCTGTTCCTACCTACATGTTACCATCTTTAATCCTTTGCACTCAGTAACAAGTGGTAACATTATGAAACATCCTGTTCTTTTCTTTTTTATCTCCAGTATATTTTGGAAGTAATTTTTATTTATCATGGAGTTCTGGCAAATAACTATGAAGCACTCATTGTCACTGCTGCAGTATCTTTAGTCCATGGTTATTCAGAATCTGAATTCTGGCTGGAGTCTCTCAAACACTTTCTTATAATCTCAGGCAGGTGGGGAGAAGGAGCCAGGCATAACTGGAAGCCACATTTCTGATTCTGGGACATTCTGGAGACCCAGTCCCTCATGTGAAACCTTCTGGAGGCTTAACTGTCAGCAAGCACACCAGGATGCCTGTTGGGCCACCCTGCTGCCTGACATCTCCATAGGACACTGTGCATCATGCTGTGACCCTGTCTCTGACATGTGCCCTCTACTAGCAGCAGTCACATCCTTGGCAATCCTCTATGGTAGAGTTGTAGGAAACCCACAGGAAAGCATCTTTACTGCTGTCTCAGTAACTCTGCTCCTAAACATTCCATGATACTATATATTGATGCCCTTTTATATGGTGGAGAAGGTCAAGAGATGAGTGAAGCTCTCACCCTTTTCTGTTTTCTTTTGTATTTGCCAGGTCTGAAATGGAATGTTATGTTCTACTGTGCTGATTGATTAAATGCCATCTATCATAACATAAAGAGATCAAACAGAATTATTTTTTTCTCCCATGTTACCATTTAAAAGTCTCAATTTTGCTCAGATCATTAGCGTGTAATTTTCAGATGGGCTAGCCAGAAGGTCCCTAAATAAAACTTAGTAGGAAAGATTAGCTAGCAAAGCTAGACTGGTAATGAGCTGTTGCACTATGATAATGTGCTAGGTTTATAGTTCATATCTAGCCCTAATCAGTGATAAGTGCAAGTTGTCAGCATTTGATAGCTAATTGATATTTCTTGGAATTACACTGCAACAAAAACATTGAACTGAAGCTTTTTTTATATATGATGAGTTAAGGGTTAATTATAAATGTTGGGGTCAAATACACCTCTTAGCTATACTATATGCGAGTCAGCTGTGCTTAGGGAAGATTCATGTATTGTCAAAACTTGTTTGGTCCCTTCTGGGTCATTATTATTTTCTTTTTTAAACCGGTACAGTAGTGGCCTTGAAAACAAAACGAGGCCTTTAAGCTATTCGCTATGCATTCAATATGTCATACATTACACATGAAAAAAAAATGAAACCTGAACTGCTGGTGGATATTAACAATGCAGTAATGACCAGAACTCATGCAATAGCCTGTTTGTTTTTGATTGTATTTACTTTGTGTTCATTGAGAACTGCTGTCCTCCTGCAGAATTAACTGGACATAAAATCATGACATGGATGTGAAAACTTACAAAGCAGTAATAATAATCTAAGTCACAGGATATGAAAGACTTAAAAGCCTGGCTAACTTGATATCTGTGAGCTGAGATTTTTGTCATTGCACAGCTATAATTAGGTGGGTCTAATCACTCTCATAATGCTAATATGGGAAATGTCCTGTCTGTCCTCAGTAGCTGGTGGTGAGAATGACTGCTATGCCCAGTGCTGTGCTTTAAAATCGTGAAGCCTGACAAGCTCCACAAGCAGGACTGGCTCTGACATATGTGCTTTAAAAGATTTTCAGGCACCTCCTGAGAGCCGGAAGCATACCTGATCACATAATCTCATTGCTAGTCATCTGAATACATATTTTAATTGGCCATTTAATTGAGCATTTCCAATCAGATTTAACACGGGGATAGGCCTTCTGATATCTGAGGTCTGTGCAAGACTCCTGGAACTGGGAGAGGAATGGCAAAAGCAGGCTAGGCCATGAAGGTTTGAAGCCAGCATTTACCTGCTCCATTGCCTGCTGGCTCACCAGCCATCTGAGCCTAATGTGGGCCAGCCAGCACACACAAACCAACAAGGGCAGAGGAAGGAGCTGCAACTGAAGGAGATGGTTTAGGTGGGATATGGCGAAGTGAGGTCATAGGAACTATGCAGAATAGGGGACAAGCAGACTTGTAGGAAATGCAGGAACATAGGATGTGAACCTGCAGGAAACTAGTCTTTATTAATTCCTCTATTCATAGAACAACTTGTTTATTTATTCAGATCCTCGCCATTTGAAATGCAATTAGATAAATGTATTTTCCTGCTGAGTAAAATTCACAGAGTCAGTAGACAAACTCCTCTTTAAATGATTTGCTCATCAGTGCGTATAGAGAAGGAGGAGGGATAGAGAGAAGAGAGGAGCTTAAATGTGTTCACTGCTAGATTGTCTGAATTAAGTGATCAATTTTTCTTACTGCAGTAGCTGCAAAAGTTAACACTGAGATGTTAAGAAAGTCCCACTACAACAAAAATCCAGTATTAACATTCAGATGTAACAGCAACAAATCCTGAAGGATTTTCAAATCCTGAGTTAAAACTCTAAAGTAAATCCAAACAACAGGTGTTGTCCTCTCAGAGGATGAACCTTGAAATATCTTGACTGCTCCCAAGACATGGAAATCTGGAACAGCTGGCTATGTATTTAAATTCAACATGCCTTCCAAAATGGTGATATATTTGGATACAACCTTCTGGATGCAACCCTTACCCTCAGTTTTATGCAGACATGGCATCTAATGTCTCAATTTCTGGGTGAAAGAACAGTGGTAAATTTAATCTGTGTAGACCTGAGTAAATAACTGAATTGTTGTCCCCTGAGAAATTATTAGTTAAGCTGAAGAAGACAAGGAGCTTTAAGATGTACATCAAGTGGTGAAAACTGATGAGACAGAAGTAGCTAACATTGAAGTGGGAGCTGTGAGAATAGAGGGAAGGCCACCAGGGAAATTCTTCAAGGACCAGGGTTGGGAGAGATTTTATTTAGTGTATTATCAACAGCCTTGGCAGACAAAGCAGGAGCATTGCTAATCATAGTAGACGAAACTGAGAGCCATCATCTATACAAAGGAAGATCAGAACATCATACAGGAGCAGCTGTGGGACCTCGAGGATTACAGTAATGGAAATGGCACTAATGCAAAGGCTTGCCCTGATGGACTGCTAACAATTTCTACTGAATTCTCATCAGCTCATCAACTAGAAAGAGGGTGGGGGGGTGTGTGCTGATTTAGGCATATTGGTTAATGATCGCAGGTGTCTGCAGCTGATGTAACAGCAAGAAGGCAATGAAATCTGAGGAGGCATTGGGAGTGACAGCAGAAAAATAGTAATGCTCTTATACAAGGGGTTAGCGATTCCTCTCCTGGATACAGCTGTGGTCACCCATATAGATGAAGGATGAATTCAGGCTGAAGCAAGTACAAGAAAGATTGACAAGGGGAGCAGGATAGCTTGTCATGTAAGAGAAGATGAAATGAGTTTGGCTTGCGTACCCAAATAGAGTTAGGCAATAGAGAGAGCATGAAAAAGAGCGTAAGTGGTGTCTGTACATGTGGCAGGAGCATTCCCAACCCCAGGGAGTGAGAGCAATGTAAACCAAAGAGCATAGGCAAATAGGTGAGTAGGTGGATTCCAGCTTGCCACTCTGAAAAGGAGTGCAGATGCCAAGGAGAGAGTGCAAGACTAGACTGAGTACTTTGCCAAAATATTCCTGCAGCCTCAACTATTTTCAGCTGCAGAAATTCCTGAGCTTCAGCGGTGGCTTTGTAAACAGAAGGGGGACCTGCCAGGCACATGGTAAATGAGTCCAGTTTGAGGCTTTTTGAAGACAGTTGAAGGAGCTTTTTATGAAAAATTGGCTCAACTTCTCTTTAAAATTTTATTTGAGTGCTTCTTGGATTTTAAACAGCTAACTCTTTAATAGATACCCTTTTATAATTTAAGAATAAATATACGCAAACATTAGTAGCTGTATATTGCTTTCTGGCACTCACAAAGCTATTCTGACTACCAATCTTGTGGAGAGGCAGCTATTAGCATGGAAATATTTGAATTTTCAGTTGATTATCTGGATATAATAGATACCTGTTGAACTCTAAAGCATGCTATGGTTACCTCAGGTAAAACTGCAAGCTATGTAACAGCTACTAAAAGGTATGTTTAAAAGAGTTCCTTTCCTTTGCTGTTACAGACTGTTACGAGATCTCTGAAGTACTTGAGATATAAGAACCTATTGAGGAACTTGTCTAATTAATGGTATTATAGTGGGCAAAATAAATAGACAAATCCATTAAAAGGAGAAGCAAAACTTCAGATAACATGAAAAATGCATGTGCATCATTAATATTTTAAATCGCTGCATAGATGAAGATAAATGTAGTTGATACTGCCTATCTCCAAATGGGTTAAATAGCAAATGTATATACATTAAAAATCTTTATATATCGATTTGGCCAGTTTTACTTACAGTACCAATGTACTTGTATGGAGACTGGGGTCCCTAGAGTTTTATTTAGTCTCTGTGAATAAAGTGTGGAGTGTGAGAGGGATAAAACAACCAAACATTTAATTTTCTTGTGCCTGTGTTTATGGATGACAAAATTCTCACTGCCCTGCAGCAGCTGCTAGATTTGGCCCTAAGCTGCCAAAAATGTCATCATAAAACTGCCTGTGGTTCCACAGTTTAACTTCAATGCCATATATTTGACTTCAGAAGATACTATTTTATTCATACCTCTGAAGCACCTCTCCAGTGAAGACAGGCTGAGAGTTGGGCTTGTTCACCCTGAAGAAGAGAAGGCTTAGGGGAAACAGCAGCCTTCTGGTACCTAACGGGGCCTACAAGAAATCTGCAGAGGGACAAGGGCATGTAGTGACAGGACGAGGGGGAATGGCTTTAAATTGATAGAGGGGAGATTGAGATGAGATATTAGAAGGAGATTCTTTACTGTGAGAGTAGTAAGACTCTGAAACAGGTTGCCCAGAGAAGCTGCGGCTGCCCCATCCCTGGCAGTGTTCAAGGCCAGGTTGGACGAGGCTTTGAGCAACCTGGTCTAGTGGAAGGTGTCCCTGCCCATAGCAAGGGGGTTGAAACTGGATGATGTTTAAGGTCCCTTCCAACTTTAACCATTCTGCGATTCTGTGATTCTAAAAAGAGAAAGTATGTGTAAAGTCAGACAGCTAAATCCATACTTAGCCACTTTATTACTGATTTTTTGAAGGAGAGGCATGCACATTTGCTAGGATCTGTGCATATGAAGTGTACATGCCAGTACAGTATTCTTAAATAACATGTTTTTTTAATTCCTAGATGGTTTGGAGTTGAGCAACTGAGGCTAGCTGATCAATGGCAGATGACATAAAAAATTCCACATTTTGGAACTTACTTCGCCTGCTTGATTCCTATCCTAGATTAGCTGATCACTTGGTTCCTGCGAAGTCCATCTTCCTTGCCAGTGGATAGGGATTGCTTCTTTTAGCAGTTTTTAGCAGTTTCATTCTTCTCTGTGAAGCTGAGTTTGGAGCTTTATATGAAGAAGAACTTTAAGAGGTAATAAATTGATTACCAGAGATGGAAGCATGCGTTGAGGCTTCTAACTGTTTATTTTGCTTTAATGCTGCTAGTTTAATATTTTCACTGGTTTACTTTGTGTTTTGACAGCTTACAGTCAAGACCCACTTTTATATGAGTGCGTATTTTTTGATCTGTTGATCTAAATGAAGAGTTCTGAGAGCATCAGCATCAAGAAAATGCATTTCTAACAATTTGTCTTTTAATTTTGACATCCAAAAAGGTATAAATACTGGATGAAAGTTCCTCTGTGGTTGGGAATTTCTCATCTGTGTGCTTTTTCTGGTGTGGTCAAGAGTGGAGTTTAAGGAGTTTCAGTCGTTTATCTGTGGAAGCACAGATTGAATTCCTTTCCATCCACCCAGCTATCAATTCTCACAGCATTTATAGAGACTTACTGTCTTTGAGGCTTTCATGTTATTTTTTCAAAGTTTCTTCAAATTGGCCAACAGTCCAGAGGTTTATTGTTGAAGGTGAGGAGACAAGCTTGTGCACAGCTGCATAGGCAGTGTGAACTCTTAAACCTAACTTTCTACATCTAGTGAGTAGCATAAATTAATTGTATAATTTTCATAATATTAATGACAGCCAAAATCTGCCTTCTTTTTCCCTTTTTTTCCTTTCCGCATAGGAGCGTGTGTACTTTCACTACCCTCTGCTACAATGCTGTGGGTTGAAGGCTTTAGGAGGTTGGCACATGAAATCTTACTTATCAAAATGAGAAGTATTTTGCTGAGTGACCTTCCCAGTTTTCTGGAGATGTCATCTATTTATGGTTGTAGCAGTGCCAGGTGGAGTGGTTTCTAAAACTGAACAGCAGTTAATTTATTTTCAGGTACCACTCCATTTGGGATTACAATTAGGATAACTAGAGCTGTTCTCCAGCACAGGAAACTGGGAAGGTCATGCTCCCAAATTGCTGGCGTCTTGATGAAGGACTGTAAACTACTGCTGTCGCTACTGCAGATCATATGAGCCTAACCAGAATGAAATAATTATGAAATCCTCCCAAAAGATCATGAATATTCATGGATCAATTGCAAACATTTGAAGTTAATTTTCATTTGAGTAAATAATCCTGGTATTTCACTCTCGGTGCCTGTGAATTGAACACTCCTTGCAAGCAAAGCGCAAAGCGCTGTTGCTCGCTGCTCAGGCTCATGGGTGCCACTGTGTGCATTGGGCGGGCTGCCTCTGTCTGGGCAGTGTGGGAATGCTTGGTGCAACAGCGAATAGCCTTTCTGTCCCACTGTTGCTGTGGTGTATTCAGCATGGCCACTGAAAGGGTCACCTAGCTGTGTGGGTAATGCAAGAGTTGTGCCGGTCTGGTAGGTACGTGCTTGCTTGCACTGAAAAGGGAGTTAGGGTGGCCACTTCCCTGCTTCTCTGTATGCGCTGTCACTGGTGATGGCTCTTTAGCCCATGACACTGGCGGCAGCTGAGCTGCAGGGAGCTGAGGCCTTCTAAAAAACAGCTCCATTGCTTAGCCTCTTGAATGCAGAGTGGAGAGCCTTGCTTTTATCAACCTACTGCTTGACCCTGTGAAGGCGGAGGGAGCTTGGGGAAGCAGTGCCGCAAGCAAAGACACTGAACAAAGGGAGTGGATCCTGCTTTTCCTGCCCATTGAGGGGTGTTGGAAATGCCCTTGCTGGGTGTCTCTTTGCTGTGCTCTTACCTGGTGTGAAGGTGGTTTCCAGAATGTGTCCTCAGCAGATTGGCAGGGGATGTTTCCTCATGCTTCTTTCTTGTGTGTTTTCTCCTATTGCTGCCCTATGGGCATAGGCTCTGTCTACGCACACTCCACCCTTTCCCTTCCCAGTGCTCCCGCTGTGCTTTCAGGGTGCAGGCAGGCTGAAGGAAACGGTGATCAAGCTCCTGAGCTGCTCCATTTGGTCTTCCATAGCAGATATGACTGTTGCCTACTCATATAAAGCAATCAAATGGCTTTGTAGGGATAAGTTGAGCCAAACTTGTGGTTGCTGTAATGCTTCCAAGAGAGCCAAAAAAGGAGGGGCAGGGTGGGGAGGGAATGCTTTTTACTTTCCTCTGTGAGTGTACCTTGGTAGAAGTTAGCACAGAGCCTGGCCACATGCAGAGTCCTTAAATTATTTAAACTCTGGATCATTAGTGGGAATTTTTAACTGGTTTAACTATGGGATTATTTTTTCTCTTATAAATCATAATACTTATTGCACACATTTTCTTAACCAGTGGCATTGCTGGTTTGAGGAATCTGGCTCTAAATCCAACATAAAGTTGCTGAGCCTAATTAGCTTCCTGGATTAATTAAGCTTCTGGTTTTCAGCTAGAATTTATTAGGAGCTGGCACTTTAATGAGACAGGCCACTAGGATCCTTTTCCTTTTTTATTATCTTTGTTTAGCTTTGTTTGTGTGGCTTTAATTCTTGTTTGTGAATGATGTTTGGCTCTGTGCTGAGAGTTGGAGTACAGATGGAAGAGAGATCATTTTGTCCATTTTTAGTGCAGTCCTCTCTCTGAAACCATCACTGGTCTCCAGCAGAGCTGTGCTCCCAACCACCTCCTCCCTCCCACCCCAACACTTGTACTTTCTGTGACTTTAAAGTACTTCTGGATTTCTGAGCTCTCATTGAGTAACACACTGACCTGTAAATAATAGTTCATGTCTTTAGCTTGATATTGCCGTATACTCTTTCATACATAGGTAAAAGTGAAGCTGTTGTGTGACAGCTTTATTGGAAGATATTATGTAAGATACTGTAAGATATTGGGAGATACTGGAAGATATTATTATTGTAAGGTCTATTATGGATAAGCTTGAGTTGCTGATATCGTTCAGTGGGTCCTCCAAAGAGTGGGGCACTTCTATGTAATTTTGGGATAATAGGGTCCTCCTTGGCTGTTTTGTAGACTATTTAAGTTTCATCAGCTTTGGGAGCAACTTTTATGCAAAAGTTATAACTCTTGAATGAGCCCTTTTATGGTGTGATGTTCAGTCGGTTTCAAGGAATCAGAGTAGCTGCAGCTATTGAGACTCCTTCTGTCATTTTTTCTGTTTTTGCTGAAAAGAAACAAAAGATGCTATTTTGTGCATCTGCCACAGGCTTGTGTGTTGTCACAAGCATAAGGCTTGTTCTGCAGTATGAGATTTGCACGCAGGCTCTTAAAAGACAAGAATTTTAGGGAAACCCCCCTACATTTTATATGCATTTTGTAATACTAGAATTTAAGTATAAGGTCCTATTATCCCGTAGTTGGCTGCAACAACACTTTTCTCCCACTCTTGACTGCTGCAGTGTCACATCCCATCCAGATGTGGATGTGATTTTGCCAGTACATGAACCTGAGCACAGTATCCCCTCAGTGCAGTCCCTTCAGCTGGCTCCCCCTTCCCCTGTGCAGTGAGCACAGCTTTCTGGGTTGTGTTGGTATGCTTCATACAAGATAACTAACTGCAGTGGTGGTGGAGATTTACACTTTGCTTAATTTTCCCTGTAAGGCTAGTCAGCTTCCATCTGGAATGAGTTCATTATTTCCCCAATGCCTCATTTCTCCAGGTGAAGGATTCCCTGGGTTAAAGGTCCAACACGTTACCCATCTTTTTTCAACTGCCTCGCTTTGTTCTGCAAACAAACCCAGACTTACATGACTGAACCACTGAGGGCTTTATCACTCCACCTGGCCTCGTTTTAGCTGTGTCTATACACATTGCTCCCATTTCATCTCTCCCTGTATTGAAATTCTTAACAGAAAGGGGAGAAATAGCTAAGCAAACTATACTGGTTCATCGTGAACTCAGCCGTTGCACACCTGTAACTTCTGCTGTTGGGTTTGTGCCTTTTAAGCAATAAGCTGCCTCTGTAGAGACTATTTCCATGCAATAAGAGCCAAAACCAAATGGAGTACTTATATGGTTCCCTTGTTAGGCAAGCATTTATAAGTATAAATAAAGCAGTGCCTCAGCACAAGGGAGAAGAGTCAAGACTTCATGATCAAAAATAACTGCTGTAGTTACTGAGATTTTTCCTTTGACATAACTTTATAAATAATTAGATTACAAGACACCTGAAGGCATACATCATCTGGTCTTGTAACAATAACACCTTGAGGGAGTTGACAACTTTCTCCTTTTGGCCAAGTGCCTAAGAAGACACTAAGGTATATGATTAATAGAGAGCACAAACGCACACCCTTGCATGTCCTAAAGCTTAGTTATAATATTGTATTGTATCCCTTGTGGAATGTTATTATTTCTATTCCTGGTGGTGCTGCTGTTGTCACAGAATAACCAAAATCCTCATAGCAGGGGGGTGAGAAGAAGGGGAAGATAAAGGAAATATTTGTTATTAAGGTGGGAGGACCTCAAAACAAAGCATATAATAGAATTGGCTGAATAACTGCACAGAAAAATCATTATTCCAAGGCTTTAGCTGGATCTTCCTGTCTAGTATTCCCCCCTTTTGTTGAACAGTCATGTGTTTGCCTCTCCCATATCGAGAATGAGATCCTGGGCAATGAAAACTCCTGCAAATTTCTGAGCATAATATGTATTCTTATTGCTTCATTTTCTATTCATGAATTCTGTTTTGCAGCCCTAAACAAAAGCAATTACCATTTACCTCTTTCTATGTAGTTCTCTTCAAACGCATTGCTTGCACAGATTCTCATAAAGCTGAAGGACCTGACAAAGAAAGGCACTGGGCATGCTACGTCCCCTCACTCTGGTCTGCACTTCATCTGGGCAACATGATGGAGTCAGCCATGCCAAATTATGGCAGGGTTATAGGATTCCTCTGCTGGGTATCAGTGAGCATGTGGGGGGACTCGAGTAGGGAGAGGAACGTTGGAGGTCAGGCAGTGACAATGGAGGATGTTGGTGGGTGCAAGAGATGAGAAAAGAGGAAATTAGTACTAGGAAAATGTCTAGCAGTGATACTGGAGACTGGCAGTGTCTGGTGTAGCTGGTTAGACCACAGCAGGATGAAATGGAGTTCTGCTGGGCTGTTTAGGCAAGGAGCTAGTTGTTTAGGATGTTAGGTGTGAGGATCATATTGTGAGAAGAGTAAGAAGGTTGGATGAGGAAAGCCTAGGATAGGCACTGGTAGAAGATAACAGGATTGTCTGATGAGAGAAGAACATGGCAAAAAAGGATGCGAGCACATTTGAGCACAGCTCTCCTATGGCATGGGAAAGGATTGTGATGCTCCTGAGTATTACTGGTTTTCTACAAGCAGCAAATACTAGCAAAAACCTCATGGTCTCTACTAGTCTACTAGTCTAAAGGTGGCAGCCAGCTGTTGCTTCCAGCTAGACAGCTAGTTCAGCATCTGGGGCTTTTTAGTACATAGGAAGGTTCCAGGCTTGCTGATGTCTCATTGAAATGTAAATACACATCCACATGAAATTACATGAAATACATATAACAACATTCAGATCATGAAATCAATCACTATAGGGGCAAGAAATGTCAAAATCACTGTTCTCCTGGCAAACTTACTTTGGCTGCATGGGCTATATATTGTATTGTCTTTGCAGGATTTGCCCCTCTTTCTCCTCCCCAGTTATTATCTTTTCAAGGTAGATAAAAGACCTGCTTCCTGGTTTAGGGATGAATCAGGGCTGTACAGTGATAAGGTTGTCCATAAATTTCTTCCCTAATTTGTAGCAGAAGTTTGAAGACATATGGACAATGGGACCGAGAGCTGTGGAAGAGAACGGAGGTATTCTGAGAGGAGCTCATACTGCCCTCAGAATTGTCTCTGCCAATGCGTTCCTGAAGTTTTCAGATGGCTACTAATTGTATGTTCCTGGTTTTCTGAGTACTCAGATTGAGAACCAGCTGCCCCATTTTCTCTGCAAGAGAAGTCAAAGTTAGCTGTACTTTGAATATAAAAGACTATGTAATGCTCAGTACTCTGAAAGATCAGTGCTTCACACCAAACACCTATACTTAGTGAAGTCTTCAGTGCTGCAGGTATTATCAGAAGTTTATATACCTTGCCTCAGAGGCATTCATCAGATACTGCGTTGATGAGTACCACAGGAAAAAAAAAACCAACCCACAAACCTCTGAAAAAATCAGTCATTCTGGATTCAGAGCTGAGTTTCTGTAGACCTAGCAGTAGATAAAGCACAAGGCTGCACATTAAAAGACAAGGATTAAATTACAGACTGGATGATGTCTTGTTCAGTGAGCACTGTTTATCCTGTGCAGTGATTGAGACAGGGGTCTAGTGGTAAAGTAGTATCCAGTCATGAAATTAAAGAATTTGACTTAATGCAAGTGAGATTTATGCCATTTCCAAGGAAACATGTCATGATCTTCACAAATTCTTCACTATGAGGGTTGTGAGGCACTGGCACAGGTTGCCTAGAGAAGTTGTGGCTGCTCCATTCCTGGCAGCGTTCAAGGCCAACTTGAACGGGGCTTTAAGCAAACTGTCTAGTGGAAGATGCCCCTGCTCATGTCAGGGGGGTTGTAGCTAGATGATCTTTAAGGTCCCTTCCAAGCCAAACAATTCTATGATTCTATGATCTTGAGTACTTCATTCTTCAATGTAAGATTCTATATTGTTTGAATCTGGGTATGATTAATGATTTGTGAGGAAGGAAAATACAGATATATATGAGGAGCATGAAGATGTAAATTTTTCCTTCTTACTGGGCAAGTGAAAGAACTCACTTAAACAGATTCCGGTTTGCATGGTGAAGTCTGAAGAGAAAACACAAGGAGCATTGCTTGCTGCAGCACCACCACATCTCAGTTTTGTGGAGGTTTAACACCTGCTAGAGTTCCTGAAGGTAGCTATTGAGAGATTCAGAAAATAGCACTACAAGTCCTTCAGTAGCTGCTGTAATTTGAGAAGGTGGAAATAAGGAGAACGTAAGGGAGCAGCATGAAAAAGAGAGAGCTGTTCCCCATATGGAGGGCTGCTACTCTATGTAATGAACTGGAGCTTTCTGCCTAGCTATCTACACAGTTCTTCCTTTCTGGATCCTCTATACCATACCTGCTGACATACTTCCTAAAGACATCTGAGTTTAGCATCCTGTCGCCATGCCTTCTGCCTCTGGACTTTTCCAGAGATAGAGCTTTGCATACCTTATTTTTGGATTTCACCTGTTGCTGTAGCCGTGATGATCTAAGGAGTTAGGCAAGAAATTGTTTACAAGTAAGGGTAATGTATTTTATTAGACCATGTGATGCAGTTAGAAAAATGAGGCAACTTTTAAGTACTGAAAAAGCTACAGAATTGACTGATATACAGGCTATGGAGTCTAAAGTGTGGTATTCTGAATCCATCTTCATTGTTCTCTGTGTATATTCATGCTGAGTTATAGTAAATTTCTGAAACTATAAAAACATTTGTTGATGGGATAGAGATACATTTAAAATGAAGACAGGTATATAAAATGGGGCCATGTGCTTCTCTGGCATATAATTTTATTGCTCTTGGAGCAGAACAGAAATGGGCCATAGAGTTCCTGAAGATCTCCCATCTTCCATAAAGACACTGGTGCATTTCACTATGCTGCTAGGAGAAATCTGTGACCAGGCAAGCCAGCCTTTGCTTAACACGAGCAACATGCACCCTGGAGCAGCAGCCCTTCTGTGAGTTTCTTCAAAACTTCCTGTGTTTTAGTTTAGTTTGCATGGCGAGGAGATCAACAAAGACCTTCCTTCTCAAAGCTCTTCCAGTGCAAAAGTGCAGACCTTCTCTTTGTAAAACCTGCTTTCTCAAGAAATTTTGCTTTTGCAAATACCAGTTCATGAATCACCTAATGAAACAATCCAGAGCCTTTTTTCAGGCAGAAATGCCATGTCAGCATTCAGAAGAACAAAGCATCTACTTTGTGTTTTACACTGCCTATCAAGCAAATTTCATTGACACATCCAAAATATTTTACTAATATCTTACTTAATGAAGATAGGGTGAGTTAAAAATTAAGCCACACATTTTTGTGTTATTATGTTCTCCTTGATTTTCTTCTTTTCTTTAGAAGTTAGTAGATGCTATTGTGAGAGATCAGTGAACCCTGAACAGGTGACCTTGTCTTGTGACACTGTCCAGAATCGACAAAAATCTGTTTAGCAAATTCCTTCAACTTTATTTTATTTTTCAGTGTAAAATAGTGACACAAAGGCTATTATTTTGTCTGGGTGCAAAGTGAAGTTGATAGTCAAGATGCAGACTGTGCTGAATGAGCAAACTGAAATTAGAAATTAGCGTTGGCTGGGCTTATTTGCAGCTTGGTTTCAGGCTTTAATCCTAAACAAATCTGCCCTTTAGTTCCTATCAATATATATCAGAGGATTATTTGAATTATAGATAGGTATTTCCTCTGTATCGTCATTCTTCTTGCAAGTGTGTATTTCAATACCGGGCAGATAGCAGAGATTATTTTATATTCATAATGCGTATACCTCTAAGAGAACCATGCCTCAGTGTGCTGATGCTGGCTGCATGGGTTATGTATTCTCAGGAGACCAACATGTTCAGAATGTATTCTTTTGCCCTTTCCCCTGTCGTTTCATATTTTGCTATGATAGAAGCACTAGCAAATGAAAGGCTTGTTATTGATTTCTGTGCAGATGTTCATAATTTCTGTGTAACTCTGCATTGGGTGGCAATGACTGACGTACAAAATTTGACATCCTGATTATTCCTTGATGGAAAAGAGGGCCACTAACCTGAGATGCAGCAGGTTATTGACTCTGGATCTGTGGATTCAAAGCAGTCTTAGGTCACAAGTGAAATGAGACAGTCTCAGTATAGTCTTTCTGGATGTATGTTTGCATCTTAAAGACACCAGATTGCCTTCAGTGTGACTGGAGCAGATGGAAGAAGAAACCCTGAAACAAAAAATGTTTTACTTCCAGTATTGCTAGCCTAGCTGAAATTGCAAGTACTGGAAATCTCAAGAGAGGCACAGTTTGTGAGCTTCTCAGGTTTATTGCTAGTTGCATCAAAATATGAATCCCAAATACTGTTGTTTATTCAATTAAAAAGAGAGGCTTAAGAATTTTTATGCTTATCTGTCAGTCCCATCCAGTGGGCATAGCTTCAGTTCCCAGCACTTGCAGCTTTATGTAGAGTTCCCAAGAGTTGGAAAGGGTAAGTGGACAACTAAGGGCAAACAAGCGCCATTGGCCTTTATTAGATATTGATGAGGGAGTACCAAAAACCTGATCCCCAGCCGCTGAAGGTATTGCTATCATTACAACAGTGAAATAAATTTCTTCAGCAATAGGTAAATGCCAGGCCGTTGCTGTCTTTACTTTCAGCCGTATATAACTATCATCCACAATCCACAACGTAGGAGAGGCTCTCTTCAAAAGGATGCCATTTCCCAACTAACCCTCCAGTTGGCCTATACACCTTGTAGCTAAAGTTATCTTTAAAAAGTATATGGTGCATTTCTGACTACGGGATTAGATGATCTCCACAGAAGTGTTACATATGCATCATTGTGCTGTTAAAATTCATATTCTTAGTCCAGTCACAGACAACCCCACAGAAAAGCATCAGCATTTCAAAAGCTATCCTATGCTGAACAATAGAGTAAACAGCAAGAACAGAAAATTGGATTTCTGCCTCAGTGGAAGAAAAGATCTAATATAAAAGAACAACTGTGCGAAGTTTTAAGGCTTGATTGTTTTGTATTTCACTGGTACTACCGGCAAAATTAATTTCAGTGATTTAACTATTATTATTATTGAGTTACCCAATGCTCTAGAAGGCAAGAAAAAATCTGGGTTCTCTAATCTAATTCATTACCTCTTGTCCTTCAGAGCTGGTCCAAAGTTTGCTTGTACACTGTGCCCTGGAAAAGGGCAGCAGATATTTGCTGCAGTGGCTCTTTTGCAGTTAGTCTCCAACGCTGGTCTGCATTTCTGTATTGGCATTGGTAACAGTACAGAAGAACTGAGTCCAGAAGAAGACAGAAAGCAGGGACTGGGAAGAGGAAAAGTGTTTAAATTGTAGTCCAGGGTCTTTCGGCATGCCCAGCTGCAGAAATAACAGAATGCAAACCTAAGGAAGGATACTAATTAGGATTCCATTGAAAAGAGAAAAAATCTTGTTAAGATCAGTATCACGGTGGTCAAAGTGAAACCTTGCTCGCTAATGTAGCCTTAATTCATTTTATTTTACAGAGACAGCAAGCTTACCATGTTGCTTCGGGAGTCCTTGGGGAACATGAACTGCCGCACCACAATGATAGCTCACATTTCAGCCGCCGCGGGGAACTATGCTGAGACACTGTCCACCATCCAGATTGCATCAAGGGTCCTCAGGATGAAGAAAAAGAAAACGAAGGTAAGACAGTGAGTGTATAACTCCCTTCTTGTAATGGTGGAGGAGGGAGGAAGAAGGACCCTGAATGGTCTTTAACAGAGCAGTGTGTAACAAAATCAGTAATTGATTCCAAAGAGTGTGGGTTGTATGTACCTTGTCCTAGGCAAGTGGTTTAGAGCACATGGCATAGACTAGGAGGGGTAAGTGCTTCAGTTTCAGATGCAGAGGAATGTGTTCAGACATCTGCTATAGCAGGTTTGTAAGCTGGCCTTATTTAATGGTATAGCTGTCAGAGAGCATTTGTTTTCAGTTATGCTTTTAGTGCTAATGAAATAATAAGGAGTGAGACTGCTGTAGAGTTAAATAAAATTGGGATTAATTAAGAATTAGATTCTCTGTGCTTCTCAGAGAGAGCTCCTGCAAAATAAATGCAAAGCAGTGTGTCCATTGCCAGTACTGATGATCCTGTTATTCCCACTGCTTCTAAATATGGATGATAGATTTTCCAAGAATTAGAGTGAGGATGGGCTGTATCCACTTTCATGTTTTAGTGTTCTGGTTCCTTCAGTATATTTTATGGTGTGAATTGGGCACAACTAGTGACTATGGGTTGACAAAATCTTTTTTGTCACTGTTTTGAAGAGAGGCAAGTGAAGGGATTCAGTCCACACACCATCACAGCAGTCTCCAGAGACCTCTGAGTGCACATTATACAATTCCATACACTGGTAGTATAATCAAATGGGGATTTCCTTTATTTTCTGTGCCTTGTGTAATGTGTTTTCTCATTCCCCTTCACAAAGAACACACACACACAAAAAATCAGCAAAGCCTTTGCCAAATATCTGATTTCTTTGGCTGGGCTCAATTAAGGAAGAGATCCAAATCCATTTGTTCAGTACTTTTTGGAAGTCTCATGATTTTGAGTGGAACACAGAGCTGGGGCATTGGATTCTCCACTGAACACTGTTGTGTGTTTGCTGTAGGGCTACAGATAAGAAGCTTTGGAGTTCTGTGCCTTAGTTTAATTTCCCAGTTTAGATATGACTGCGACCTTTTTGTGTATGTGCTTTGCGCAAGGAGCTGTTTGCAATGCTGAAATGTCGTGGTCTCTCTCTCTCTCATACTGCAGTACACTTCGAGTTCTTCTGGAGGAGAGAGTTCCTGCGAGGAGGGCAGGATGCGGAGGCCAACCCAGCTGAGGCCTTTCCATTCTAGAAACGCTGTTGACCCTGACTTCCCTATTTTGCATTTATCAAGTGATCCTGATTATTCTTCCAGCAGTGAGCAGTCATGTGACACAGTAATTTACGTTGGCCCCAATGGCACTGCCCTTTCTGATAAGGAACTGACGGATAATGAGGGTCCCCCTGACTTTGTTCCCATAGTTCCTGCTCTACAGAAGACAAAAAATGAGGGCAGGTTGGAAGAAGTTAGTGAATCAGGGCCCAGCACATCCGAAAGAGACTGCCTGAAGTGTAACACCTTTGCAGAGCTCCAGGAGAGGCTGGATTGCATAGATGGCAGTGAAGAGACCGACAAATTTCCCTTTGAAGAGATGCCTGCTCAATTTAGCTCAGACCAGAAGTCAAAGTGCTCTGTCTCAAGCCAGCTGGCAGAGCTTAGCCACTTACCTGAACCAGATAAGGAAGATATGGTGCCAGAATGTCAGTATCCTGACAGAGTAGCCAAGGAAAATATAAATACAACACCCAGCAGAACTAAGAGAAATCTCTCCCCTGTTCCTTCTGGAGCTCTTACTAATGTTTCAACTCCTTCTTCTCCCAGGAGTGTAACAGGCAGCTCTAGTAAAGAGCTCAGCTCTTGTCAGTTAGCACAAAGCACCAGCTTGCAGAGCAGCAGAGAAGGTCTCAACACCTGTGGATTTGTGGAAGGCAAACCTCGGCCAATGGGTTCGCCCCGGCTTGGCATTGCAAGCCTCTCAAAGACATCTGAGTACAAGCCACCAACTTCTCCTTCCCAGAGGTGCAAGGTCTATACACAGAAAGGAGTTCTGCCCAGCTCCACTCCCCCACCAGCTCCTCTGAGTAAGCATACTGGGATGACGTCTAATGAATCTTTATTACAGCCAGAAATCCGGACCCCACCTGTAGGCATGAGCCCTCAGATCATGAAGAAGTCAGTGTCCTCCAGCAGTGGGGATTTTGAAGAGACCATTCTTGACGACGATCAGCAACAAAGCATTTCTCCAGAATCCAAGAAGGAGATTCTGAGCACCACCATGGTGACTGTGCAGCAGCCATTAGAGCTGAATGGAGAGGATGAGCTGGTGTTCACCCTTGTAGAAGAGCTAACCATTAGTGGTGTCCTTGACAATGGGCGCCCAACCAGTATCATCAGTTTTAATAGTGACTGCTCTGTGCAAGCTTTGGCCTCTGGCTCTAGGCCAGTCAGTATTATCAGCAGCATATCTGAAGATCTTGAATGTTACTCCAGTGCAGCTCCTGTGTCTGAAGTCAGTATCACACAGTTCCTTCCACTTCCAAAGCTGGGCCTGGATGATAAACCCCAGGATGATGGCAGCAGGCGTTCATCCATCAGCTCATGGTTGAGCGAAATGAGCACAGGGAGCGATGGTGAACAGTCATGCCACAGCTTCATAGCCCAGGCATGCTATGGACATGGAGAAGCAATGGCAGAACCCCCTGTCTCTGAGTTTGCAAGCACCATACAAAGTGCCAGCATGATTTGTTTAAGCAACAAACAGAAGCCAGTGACTGACAACATGCTTATACTGTCAGAAATGGGAGAGGAAGCTTTCAGCAAAGTGCCTCCCATCAAAGGATGTAAAATATCAGCTCTAGGGAAAACTACTGTCACAATCAAAAATACTGCAAGCCTTAGCAGCTGTGAAGGCTACATCCCTATGAAGACAAACATTACTGTGTATCCGTGTATTGCTGTTAATTCCTTCAAAGCACAAGACACTGATGACACTATACCAGCAGTAACTGCAGACCCAAAGGTTGCTCATCCCCATGACAGGAGAGAATCCAGTGCTAAGAAGGATATCAAATTTGAAGATCCTTGGTTGAAGAGAGAAGAAGATGTAAAGAAGGACTGCTCTGGGAGCAGTGATGGGCCAAGGCCTGACACGGCCACAGTTTCAGTCAACACTGAGCACAGCACAAAGCAGTCCTCAATGGACAGGTTTAGCAGCAGCAGTGGGGACACCTCTATCTCCCCAGGATCTGACAGTCTAAAGAGGATTGTGGATGGGTGTGAGGTGGCAGTGTCTGGCTCAGCAACCCAAAGCCCTGTTCATTCCAGTGACGGCTTGAAGAATGGTAGCCTCCCTCGAGGGCTCCCAAAGGCAAGCAAGCTGGAGGAGCCTGACAGTCACCTCCATCCTACTGCCACTGGCAGCAATGGAGGCGGCTCTCCTACCCTCCCCCAATTTTCTAAGGCTAGCCTTGACAGGAAAATGGTCTCTCCCAAACACTGTGTTCTCACGCGTCCCAAAGGGACCCCTCCTCTGCCACCAGTCAGAAAGTCAAGCTTGGATCAGAAGAACAGAGCCAGCCCCCAGCACAGCACAGCCAGCAGCACCACAAGCAGTCCCTCCAGCCAGACTGGGTCCTTCCTGGCTAGCTTCCCTGAGGAGCTGAATGCCAAACAGAAAGGCCCTGGTATTGACAGCAACTGTGGCAACAGCAGCAGCAAGCTCTTCAGTGCCAAGTTGGAGCAGCTCGCCAGCAGGACCAACTCCCTTGGGAGGTCCACAGGAAGCCACTACGAGTGTTTGTCACTGGAAAGAGCAGAAAGCCTGTCCTCTGTGAGCTCCAAAATAAGCCCTGGCAAAGACACCACCATGCCTCGCACCGGAAGGAGCCTCAGCCGTAGCGTCATGTCCTCACCCACCAACTCGGGCCTCTCCCAGTCAGCAGGTGCCTCTCCAAAATCCAGCCAGTCAAAGATCTCTGCTGTCAGCAAGCTCCTGCTGGCAAGTCCTAAGGCCCGCAGCCTATCCGCCTCTGCCACCAAAACGCTCAGCTTCTCAACCAAGTCACTGCCTCAGTCCGTAGGGCAGAGCTCCAGTTTGCCTCCAAGTGGGAAGAACATGTCCTGGTCAATGCAGTCCCTCAGTAGAAACCGGGGCTCCAGCCTTTCTTCTAAATTACCCCTTCGGGCTGTCAACGGTCGGATTTCGGAGCTGCTCCAAGGGAGTGCCAGTGCCAGAGGCTTACAGCTGCGGGGAAGCTCAGAGGCAGATGAGCGTGGGGGCCTTCCTGGAGATGAGAAGCCAGCTGTTCACATGCTGCCTTCACCTTACAGCAAGATCACCCCTCCTCGGAAGCCTCACCGTTGCAGCAGTGGCCACGGGAGTGACAACAGCAGCGTTCTGAGTGGGGAGCTGCCACCTGCCATGGGGAAAACAGCCCTCTTCTATCACAGCGGGGGGAGCAGTGGCTATGAGAGCATGATGAGGGACAGTGAGGCAACGGGGAGTGGCTCTTCAGCACAAGACTCCATGAGTGAGAACAGCAGCTCCATGAGTGGCAGGTGCCGAAGTCTCAAAAATCCAAAGAAACGATCAAATGCAGGTAAGCTTGTAGTGGTGTGAAAGAGGAATGCAGGCCAAAGCAGGTAACTAGTACATGGAGGGGAGGTTAGCCCCAAAGGTGAGCTAATTCAGTACCAGCTATATCACTTAGCAAAAAAGTGAGGCCGGGGTAAGTGTCCTAGGCTTCAAGTCTCTTCATTTTGCAGCATGCACAAATCCTATGTGGTCACATTGCCTTTGCAGTGGAGTCTCTCCCTCACCCATTTCATTTAGGCTTACTTCACGTGAACAGAAGAACATTTATCCCTAAAACCGGTTAGTATTGCCAATGGCAACCACATTCAAATATGTTTCACCGGCACAATATCAGAGTCTTGCTGAATAGCAGTATCTGTTGTGAGTCCACTTCTGCTCCTTGCATGTTTTGGATGCCCAAAAGTGCAAGGTACCCCATGGCTGACACCACCGCAGAATTCCTTCTTCCCCCCTAGAAGATGGAATAAAGTTGTGCCCATGCCTTTGATAAATGTCATCCTGCCTCTTGAGACTCTTGTTTTTAACTTTTGAGTTGAGACTCCTACTTTTCCTAGTACTTTGTTGATAAGAAATAATAAATTACGTTAATAATAATACATGGGATCTACCGCACTGGAGCACTTGCAAATGTGAAACTTTTGAGTGATCATAGACAGGATCAGAAAGACTTCATCATTGTTCAGATATAATCCCCAGTAGCTTTCACACTACATCAGCACGTAATCAAATTGCAAGAGCCTCATGGGTTGTATCAACAGTCTGTGCAGTTGCAACTATTGCATCTTCCCGCCTGTACAAGTTTCAGAAGATTGTAGGACAGGGCTGGGGAGTAGTTATCAGCTGGTGACTGCACCTTTTTCCTGGGTTCTCTTTTTCCAACCTGAAGTGTAAGTCTTGCCTAACCTGCACTTGAGAAATAAAAAAAAAAAAAGCACATTGGCATTGAAACTGGTGTGCACAGGTATGTGAAATATTAGTGACTACTTATCCTACAGTACTGCTGGCTGCCTGAAATGTCATTCTCCATTCTGATGGAGTTCCTAACCCACCATCCATTCTACTTGCTGGGATACTCAACTTGGATTCAATTTCAGTGAATGAACTGAGTAATGAGTAACTCTTCCTTTCTTTATGTTCTTGACTGTGGTAGCAGGAAGAACATGTGCAGCACAGAACACGTGCAGCACAGATGTGAATACAATAGATACTGCTATTAAAACCATATCCGTAAGTGCATGGCTGATCGTACCTGTTCAAAGGATGCATCTGAAAGTGATCACTCTACATGGTGCAAGCACAGACCAAGTGATGACATAATCTTTCTTAAGTTAACTTTGCATCCTGTCCCTTCAGTTTACATGGTAATTGATTTTTTTCTTTATAAGGAGCTATTCCTCTAATAGCTCCTTTCAAATATAAACTGTTAAATGGTAACTTGCAAGAAAATAGATAGATGATTTTTATGTTGTGGAAAAGGAAGACAAAGCTGTCCACAGAGGTGACATTTGTGTGTGTCTGCTGACAAATGGATTGTGTCTTGTGAAGAAGCTGCCCATATAATATGGACTTTTCCCATGGGACATTTTGATGCAAAAAATTAGCAAGTTCTGTGAAAACAGGCAGCTGTGCAGATGAGCAACAGAGAGGAAATGGCAATCTAGATTTATCCTCATTAGACACTACAGAATATCCCTCCTTCTCTAGGGGAGATACTTTAAAAAAATACTCTGATAAAAGCTTCAGGCAGGGATTCTTTAAACTCCAGAGTTCATCCCAAACAGTAGAAGATGAGGATTTCTTTACTCTGATGCTCAAAAAATTAGTTGTTTCATTTCACTCTCCTCTGCTTTGATAACACATTGGAGGCTGGACAAGGCTGGAGATATGAAGGAGAAAAGCATTGTCCTGGTGTTGTAATGACAGGAGAGCTTCAGATCTATGTTGTACCTTATACCAGGATTATATTTTGACTCAGAATTTTGGCTATTGATAGCCCCTGTGCAGGACTGAACATTGTGTCAATGGCCATGAATAGGGATTTATGAAGAGAGGACCGTTTGAGGCTCAGATTTTAGGTTGCTTTTGTAGCAGTCTGGAAGAGTATGAGAATGAAGACCTTGGGCCCATTGTAGGAGAGGATCTGGTTCATGACCATCTTAAGAACCTGAACGTACACAAGTCCATCGACCTGATGAAATCCATCCATGGGTCCTGAAGGAGCTGGCAAATGAAGTTGCTAAGACACTGTCCATTATATTTGAAAAATCATGGCAGTCAGGTGAAGTTCCCGATGACTGGAAAAAGGGAAATATAACCCCC
>WYDI02024703.1:0-14612 GCA_009867235.2 Psittacus erithacus | reverse complement strand
CACCCTGTGCCAGCGCCTCAGCACCCTCCCAGGGAAGAGCTTCTGCCTAAGAGCTCATCTCAGTCTCCCCTCTGTCAAAAAGGGAGGTGGGAAACTCATCTTTGAGTCGCTCATGTTCCAAAAAGCAAAGCAAGACACGAATGAGATAGCAACAAACACAGCCTAAACCAAGCTTATATCCTGCAGGTTGAGCCTACATCTCCACACAGTTGAGGTGACAACATCCCCTTGCACATATGGAAGCTTAGGGTGTCCCTGCTGGGTCATTACCACCTCCCAACAGAGCAAGATGCCTGCCAGGCTGCAGAGCATCCCATCCGCAGCTTGGGATCAGCACTACCACCAAAGTAAAAGCCCAACAAGCCAACTTATCCAGACCAACCAAAGCCACATTCCTCCAGTCCATGCCAGGCACATCAGTCCATGGGGGACTGTTCAGACCCATTGCCCATCTTTCATCCCTCCTGGCATCCCTTAGCAGGGCCAGTTTGGAAGCATGGCCAGATGCTACCCAGGAATGAGGTGGGAAGCCAGGTTTCCTCTTCCAAAGAGGATGTCAATGGTTCTCCTTCACATCCAGGTGATCACAAAGACCCGCAGTTTCTTTTTTTAGGCAAACCATCCCATAAACACAGTTCTATAACATAAAGTGAGATTTTGGGCTCCTTTATAAGAACCCATTTAGGCTGAATCTAAGTTACCAGCCTATGGGACATCAGAGCAACACAGGGCTCAGGAAAGACTTTGAGCCTGCTTAGGATGAAGACAACAAGTCCTCATAACCAAACCAGGTGCTGGATGTCTCCTCACAGCCAGAACACACCTTACACAATCCCCACTGAACTCATTAGGATGAATGTCCCAGCCAAACACACTCAGCCCCTCCAATCTCATTAGTCGAGGGCATCCATGACTCAGAAGGCCCTGCCACCACTTGGGATCGGCTCCTTCCCCACAAGGTCTTATTAGAGGCCTCTCACTGGACATGAAAGCCCCTGTCTCTAAGAGGCAAAGAGGATTAGCCTGCTAAGGACCAGCTTTATGAGCTTAGCTTCCTATCTCTGCCCAGATCTAGCATGGAGCAAAGGGAAGAAACACCCTTTTCCCAGGTTTTGGGAGGCTGGATGTCCCCACCAGCCTTTCCCCACCGCCTACCTCTGTATTTATGTAGGTATGTGCATCTGAGCAATCACAACCTGCTGACTCCAGCAGCCTTGGGGAGGTTGGATGGAGACAGGAGCCTCCATTTCCACCCTCAAAGAGCTGAGCTCAGGACATTGCACCAGTCCATTGTGGACTGGTCAGAACCATTGCCCATCTTTCATCCCTCCTGGCACTCCTCAATAGGGGCAGTCAGGAAGCATGGCCTGATGCTACCTAGCCTGATGCTGGGAAGCTCCCAGAGAGAATGAGGACGGCTCTCCTTCACATCCAGGAAAGCACAAAGCACAATTTGAGGCCCCAAATTCCACTTGTGATGGTTTTTGGCAGGCTTTAAAGTCATTGAAGACACCAGAATATGGCCAAGCTGCCCAATAAAGGCATCAACAGCAGGGATACAGGGAGGGAAAACAGGGATGAACAACCCCATGGCAAAAAGAGAAAGGGCAAATTTCAAGTTCTCTGACCAAAAAGCATTCAGGAAGTGGCCCAACTTACCTTGAAGAGTCTACCAGCCCCACTGCTGGCCCTTGGTGCAGGGTTGATTCAGTCTCCTCCTGAAAGGTATTAACAGCATTGATACAGGAGAGGTTAGCTGGCATGGGTACCCCAACACCAGCATCATCCCCAGGTAATCTCTCGACCCCTGTGATAGCCAGCAAGGCCACAATACCCATGTCCCATTGACATTCCCCCTTCCTCATCCATCTTGGTGAGAAACCAGGAACCCAAAATACTTGTTTCCAAGTGTTTTTCCAAGCATGAGGAGAACTTTGATGCTTTTTGGGCTTAGGAAATCCCTGTCTGACTTCCAACAGCACTGAATAGGTATTTTATAGAGCAGATGCATGTAAAGTCTCACCACTCCTCAAATGCCTGCTCACTGGATGTGTTGCTGCTACAGGGGACAGAAGGGATGGAAGGGCTTCATAGCAAAGAGGCATCAAATAGCAGCCTAGATGCATCCACACCAGCTTGATTAACTGACCCTTATAGCAGATGGCAGGAGGGAAGGAGAGATGGGGGCAAAGCCACAAGGTGGGAAATACAACAAGGGTGACCAGAGGGCAAGGAAAAGAAGGGAAAGCAGAAGGGAAAAGGAAAGCATAGGGAAAATGGGGACAGGACCAGAGAAAAGTGAGCTCAGAGGGGACTCAAACAGAGCCCAGGGAGTAACCAGAAATGTTATCACACTGTTTGCATGCTTGTTTTCAAAGCTGAAGCCAGGTTGTTCTGCATCTGACCATGCAGCACCCTGAAACCCATCCCAGCTTCACCCAACACATCAAGGCTCTTGTTCTAAATCCCAGCTTCCCCAAGTTTCCCTTCCGAAGGCTTTCAAAGGAGGCCAAAACCACACAGGGATTTGTTTGAAAGCTGCTGCTGAGAAGCTGCTGGGTTAAAACTCATTAAAGGGGGAAAAAAACCTGACTTAATTATAGGTTGGTTACAGCAACATAACCTTCTGTTCCCTGGGAATACGCCTGCTCTCGACTTCACAATCCTTCAGTGCTGTCAGCAATCGGGTTGGGAAGTTCAAGAGCAGACAGCCACGGTCTTCCAAAGCATATCCTGCATGCAAATGCCTGGAGCTCGCACTGGGAACACCAGGACATCGACCACAGGCACCCCTGAGGGGTTTCGATGCTGCAGCATTAATAGAATCCATGCAGGAGGGTTTGCTGATGTTAGAGACGCTGTTTGCAAGAGGGATGGAGGCTCAACATGGGCAGGAGAAAAAGCATCTCTGCTGGGTTTTGGGGTATAAATGTAACATAATGTGGGCAAAGCATAGTGGAGGAGGAATCTGTGTTCCTAGCATCATCCAGAAGTAGCAGTAAAGACCAAATGCCTCAGAAAGTGATGCTGTCAGGATGAGTCTGATCCCAGCCTCATAATTGGGAAGTGATAGAGTCCCCCATGTGCTCACTATTAATGCCAGTTCATGGTCTTGTTCCAACTCCAAGACATGACTGATTCAACCCCAAAACCATCTGCATCTGAGCTTTACTCTTTAACTTAATCCAGCATGCTCAAAGGATCCCTTTTAGATCCACAAGTCAGAAAACACCATCCCCACAGCTGCCTTGAGGGCAAACCGTGAGTACTTCTCAATTCTTAGGCACAGAGACCACCACATACCAGCCCAGGAGTAGCTCCCTCTTCTGCTTGGATCTCATCCTGCAGGCCCAAACAGAGTTCTTTCCCTTCTTCAGCCTCTTGCTTTAGAGAGCTTCTTGGCCAAAAAGGAGATGAAGAACACAAGGTTTTCCCCAGTTAAAACACACCTTTTTGCTGCTCAAAGCAGACCAGAGAGAGCAGAGATGGACACTGCACTCCTATGGATGGCTCTGGAGTGAGCCCCAGTATGGAGGAGGCAAATCCCTGCAGCTCCCACCTCCTCCTTGATTCCAGCCATCCTATCCCCATCCAACTGAGGAGTTACCTGCTGATGATGCTTTCCTGCAGTGGCTTCTCATTGATCTCTGGTGACTTCTTCTTCTTCTTCCCCTTTACCAGAAAGGGCTGGGCACCAGCATAATAAAAAACAGAGGAAAGTTCATGCAGGGGGTTTGATACCCACAAAACACTGAGGACAGACATAAAGGTCACCCCAATGCCAGAGCATGGAAAGGGTTTGCTGGTACCTCCACTGCGCATGGTATCTCCTCTGGTTCCTTCTTCATCACCTTTCTCCTGGGTGCCTTCAGCTCCCCCTGCTTCTTCCCTGACTCTCTCTTTCGCTTCCTATGGGCAAGGGCAAATTCATCCCACTGAGGCCAAACAGGCAATTCCTGCAGCAAACCCCTTGGTGGCAAGGACAAACCATGGTGTGATGCCACCTTATGTCCAGCAGCACCAAAACAGGCTCCCAAATGGAAGTTAAAGGGATTTTCCTGCTGACCACTTCAGGGCTGAGCTGCCCAACAGAACCACCAGCAGCAAGTGTGATAACATTATGGTGGCCCCCTAAAAATCCTCTTCTATGCCCCACAGAACTCACCTGCTGCTCTTCTTTGCCCCACTGTTCCTTGAGACCCCCATGGCTCTGTCACCCATCAGCTCTTCAAGATGTGTTATGGGGTTAAAGCAGCATCTCAAGGATGGCCACTGCAATGACATGAGACAACTCATGGCTGGTAGCATCCCAGTTCTGCTCTTTAAGTGAACCCCAACAGATGCTCGCTTCACAGCTCAGTTTGTAACTATGGAATCGAGATCATTTTAACAAGGATTTGAGGACCTCAGCATGGAGCAATGCCTTATTTTGCCCCCAAAATCCAACATTTTGGGGCACATTTTTGCTGTCCAAAGTCTCTGTGATCCCTTTGCATCATCCCCTTCCCCACAGTGCTCTTTAAATGGAAAAGCCTCAAGTTCAGACCTTGAGCTGCTGTTGGAGGTGGAAGAAGCAAAATTGCTGCTAAAATAGAAAGGAAGTCCCCCCACACTCACATATCCAGGTAGATAGGGGTGGATTTGCACCCTCAGAACAACCCAGGCCTTAATTACACCCAGAAAGCAACCACAATAGAACTAGAATAAAACACAGCTGAAAGACAAGAGCAAAGATAAGATATTGAGTCCCCCACCAAAGCAGGCAGCTACCACCTCTCCTATCCTCATGGCTATAGCAGCCAGACCCCCCAAATCACTGCTTCCCTAGAAGCTCAATGCCTCAAAAGACACAAAAGAAACTCAAATAACACCAAGTTGGTCCCTGTCCATGAAGGTTTCCCACCACTGAGGAAGAAATGGGACTTCTCAAAGACAGAGCAAGCAGCAGAGCACCACAAGACATGCTACAAACTTCCCAAGGAGTAGAAAACACATTAAAACCCTCTATATTTTACCACCATTACCAAGCTGTGAGCACTTGTACCTGCTGGTGGAACCACACTCACTCAGGACAAGGCATTGCTTTCCCAAAGCATGGAAGAAGACCTTACCCAGCTGCCTCCCAAGGGCAATGCCCCCTACAAGTAGCTTACTTAAAGACTCAGTCAGCCCTAATTGGAAGCTGTCAGCTCAAAATGCACCCTGGGAAATGGAGTTTTAGCCCAAAATCTGGATTTGAGGGGAACCCTCTAACCAACATCTTCTCAACAAGGAGACCTGCTAGGAGGAGAATACATTGCACCACTCAGGTGTGGGATTGAGCCAAATGAGCTGCTTTAAAACAGCTTAAGGAAAAAGCACCTTCCATGAGATAAACCCCTCTTCAGTTAGTAAATTTGCCCCCAAATCCAGCCTTTCTCAGCTGCCTCTTACCTATCAGAGCCCCATGGTTGGGCTTAGGGAGGTCTTTGAGTCCAGACTTTGGATGCAGAGATGCAGTTCTGCAGGGTGGCATAAACTGCTGCTCACAACCCTCATCTTGAAACTCTCACTCACCCATCCTGCTCCTCTCCAGCCCTATTCATGCAGGTGAGTCCATTGCTTTCACCTGCCCACTTTGCCATCAAGCAACTCATTGCAGCTGAGCTTCAACTGGCATCAGCCATTCCTAATCTGGTGCAAGCAGGTAAAGGAATGATGCAAAGGGACGTTGCGTAGCAAAGCTTCCCCCAGGATGCTGGGTTTTGGGGGCAAAAAAGGCATTGCTCTATGCTGAGGTCCCCAGGCAGGGCACGTAGGGGAGCCACGCATTCCCCTGGGAAGATGCCGGCTGATTCTTCCCAATGATGCTCCCGGTTCGCGGCCGGGAGCGGAAAAGCCCAGAGGCAGGGCTGGCTCCGGGAAAGCCTCTTTGATCTCCATTGCGCCATCCCAGGAAAAAGCATCCAAGCCACCTTTCTTGCTGGATGAGTAAAAGTTGTCAAGGGATGGGAGCCAGCCCCGGGCTAGGGAGCAGGAGAGGATGACTTCGTGCTGGGGCTTGCTCCCTCTTGGCCGCTTTGTGCCAAGGCAGGGACTGATGTGTGTTTCGTTTTCTTCCATTTTTCCCCATGGATCCCATCTAGATTTGTGGTGGAGGTTTATCCCGAGCTCTCCATGCCATCTGGGATGTTCATAATGGGAAGCAATGGGGTTTGCAGAGTGGGTAAGCTGGGATAAACCACTCCTAGCCTAGACCAGCTCCATCTTAACCAAGCGCAACCTGGGTTAAACCTCTTAATAACTGAGTTTTATATCATTTCTCTTTGCAGATGGTCTTCAGGGTGGAGGAGATGGAAGTGGGATGGCTTCATCCAGGGCTCTGCAATAGGGAAATGTGGACCACAAAAGGAATGTGATTCATCCTTGGGGAAAACCAGGCTGCAGATGGGGTCTCTGCATGGTTCGGTGACACCACAGTGAGCTGTTGAGGGATGTATAAGTGACAATATCTCATGAGCTGTCAATCACAGTTGGACCAAAGGCGGCTCCTTCATTAGCTTTAGTAGAGGAATGAATACCTCTTCCTGCACACTCTCTGCTGTGTAGACAGTTGCAGTCACACAATTAAAGCACTTTTCTTTGCAAACCACTGCAATATTCATCCAGAAAAGCATTGCTGCTATTCCAGCTTAATCAGTAATTCCACTTTGTTGGTCCAGCAGCTCCTTTAGGATTGGGAAATCCAGACGGGAGAGAGAAATCCTTCCTAACACACTCCATTCCGTGGAATCACACAATGCTTGAGGCCCCAACAAGGAAAAGCTGGCTGGAAAAGGTGGAAATGGTTTCATATATTTAGGCAGTTTTAGATTTATTCAATATAAAGGGTTTAATGTATGTTGGAATGATTTCTTTCCCCTTGTTAAACAGCATGAAGTTCCCTGTATCCTGTTGACATGAATAAGATTCATCACACACAAGGATGGTCTCATTAACTTCATTATGGAAATGAAGCTAGATCCTGATAAAGACTTAAGGGACCTTTTGGTGGTGACACACACAGGTGACAACCAGCTCAGCATCCCCATGCTGAGCACCATATCCGTTACAACCCTATATGCACCTTGGGAATGGGATTTTTCCAACTCTTGGATATTTTTTCATAATATTTTACCGGATTTAATACTGTTGCTCAGTCTGGATCTCATTTTATGATCCCGATTAAAAGTAAAACCCTTCTGATTCAACCATATGGCTCAAAGGAGGGAAAATGGGGTAGAGTTTGCCTATATCTGCCTGGAAAAAGCAAGAAATTGGGGTTTACTTTATTTCATCATACATTTTTATGTTATGTTTTGTATTATATTGTGTTTTGTACTGGAGCAGCATCTTATAGCTATAGGGCAAGGGCACAGCGTACAGGTGTTGCTGTAGCAGCTGTGCGAGCTGCAGTGTCCCTATCCAGATGTTTTGGGGTTTATTTGGGAGGGCAGAAAAGATGCAGCCAAGGGACCACACAGAGGAGAGAGCACCTGGGGCATAGCATTGGGCCAGAAGGCTGAATGGGGACACCTATGAGTGCGCCCTTATTGCACTCTGCTGCCACAGCAGCCCAGATGTTGCCGGAGGGGGTGAGGGGAGTGGAAGAAGCCGAAGAGGGGAGAGCGGGGATTAAGAGGGGGGCTTCCAGATGTGTCCAGGATGGGGGGATGCCCGGTTGGAGGTAGGATCATCCAGATGTGCATAGGGTGGAAGCGGACGCGCGCCCAGATGTGGAGAGGGCCCCCGAGGGACCGAGCGAAGCCCCGCCCCCCGTGACGTCACCGGCGTTCTAATTCCCACCGTTGCCACGGGCGACGGGCCCTCCTCCCCTCCCCTCCCTTCTCCGTTGCTCCCTCCCACCCCTCTCCTCTCTCCATTGGTCAACATCTCCGTCACTCAAAGCTATTCCCCTCTCTCATTGGCTAAAGCTGCTCTTCGCCCCGCCCCACCACCCTGCTTATGCCCCGCGCAGCCCCGGGGCCGGTGTTGCGTTCGCTCCGCGGCCGTCAGCGCCCCGCGGTGGGGCCGTGAGGGGCACCGAGGGGTGAGCGGAGCCGACGGGGCTCAGGGCAGCCATGGTGTGGGGTTAGACCTTGTAAGGGGGGGGGGTTGTAGGGCTGTGGGGTTTGCCCCTGTCTGGGGTAGCTCTGTGAGGGAGGGGACGACGAACTGTAGGGTTTGCCCCCCCCCTCGGCTGAGGTAGCGCTGCACAGAGTGGGGTTCTGAGGGGATTTACCCCTCTTTCCTCAGCTGAGGCAACCCTATAAGGGGGTTCTGTGGGGAATTGTCCTTATTCCTTAGCTGGGATAGCTCTATAAGGGGGTTCTGTGGGGATTTGCCCCTATTCCCTAGCTGGGATAGCTCTATAAGGGGGTTCTGTGGGGATTTGCCCCTATTCCCTCTCTAGGATAGCTCTATAAAGGGGTTCTGTGGGGAATTGTCCTTATTCCTTAGCTGGGATAGCTCTATAAGGGGGTTCTGTGGGGATTTGCCCCTATTCCCTAGCTGGGATAGCTCTATAAGGGGGTTCTGTGGGGATTTGCCCCTATTCCCTCTCTAGGATAGCTCTATAAAGGGGTTCTGTGGGGGTTTGCCCCTATTCCCTAGCTGGGATAGCTCTATAAGGGGGTTCTGTGGGGGTTTGCCCCTATTCCCTAGCTGGGATAGCTCTTTAAGGGGGTTCTTGGGATTTATCCCTATTCTCTAGCTGGGATAGCTCTTTAAGGGGGCTCTGTGGGGGTTTGCCCCCCTTTCCTCATCTGTGGTAGCTCTTTATAGGGGGAGTCTGTGAGAATTTCCACCCAATCTGGAGTAGCTCTGTAAGAGGGGGGTCTGTGGGGGCTCCCCCCTACCCAGAATGTATATGTAAGGGGGGATCTGTAAGCTTTGCCTCCCCCCCATCCGGGTTAGTTCTGCAGGGAGGGTCTATGGGATTTGCCCCCCCTATGGGGTATCTTTTTAAGGGGGGTCTATAGGCTTTTGCATTTCTTTTACCCCCACCTCATTTGAGAACCTCTGTAACGGGGGGGGTCTTTGGAGGTTATTCTCCTCTATAGTAACTCTGTAAGTGAGGTCTGTGGGGTTTGCCCCCCTATCTGGGTTAACTGCAAGAGGGATCTGTGGGGTTTCCCCTCCTTTATCTCCTCCCTCATCTGGAGTAGCTCTGCAGGGGGGTCTGTGGGGTTTGCCCCCCCTTTATAGAGGGGTTTGTGGGGGTTCCCCCCTTCATATTGGATGTCTCCTCAAGGGTGAGCACAGGCTGTGGGCTTAGATCTAAGTAACTATTAGGTGTATGGGGACTTGTAGCAGAAGTGAGCAGGGGCTAGTGGGGGTTTAAGCCCCCCATATAGGACAGGGCTGGGCTCTGAACCCCCCAAGGGGTTAGCAGGGTGTGGGGCTGCCCAGGGAGAGTGCCCCAAGCCCTAGAGCCACCCAGTGAGGCCAGACAGGAGCCCCCTCATTCAGCCTGTGGATGCTGTGCTCCTGGAGATGATGCCACCTGAGGAGGAGAGCCCTGATGGGGACGGGGACAGGGACAATGCCTTCGTCCTCCTGCCAGGCCTGAAGAGCAGCAGCACCCGGAAGGTGAGGCACAGTGGTGGGGTGCCATGGGGGGGGGGTGTGCAGGATGGCAAAGCACCCAACTGATGCTCTATGGGGCTGGGGATCCCTATTTGGTCTGTGGGGATGGTGGTCCCCATGGGTGTGAGTTCAGGTCCATCCTGGCTACCAAACCATGCTGGGAGAGTCAGGATATGGTTTGATAGGTGATATAAATGTGTCCATGTGCTCCTCCATAAGCAGATTTACACAACTGTCTCTTAGCTCATCATCTCTTAAACTCCACTCCTTTACCTCATCTTCCTCCACTAACTCCAAGCTTCCTACTGACTACTTTTAACCAAATTTTGCTTTAGTTTGGCTTTTTCTCCTTCTTGCCCATAGGAAGATGGTCCAGGCCAGCACTGCCTGTCCCTCTTGCTGTTGGAGGTGTATGGGGCAGTGTATTGCTCATGGACAAACTTCTCCCTTGGGAACTGCCTGCAAGGAAAGTTTGCTAATACATGTGAGATGGGGCTGATAGCCTTTTGTCGTCACTTGTTTAATCAGTAACAGCATGGTGAAGCCAATAAGTGTTGTCCTCAGGCTGCCACCAACCCTGCTGCTTGACTTCCCTGC
This sequence comes from Psittacus erithacus, assembly GCA_009867235.2. NCBI lineage: Eukaryota > Metazoa > Chordata > Aves > Psittaciformes > Psittacidae > Psittacus > Psittacus erithacus. The sequence goes on along the minus strand of WYDI02024703.1, from coordinate 4,409 downwards.
TGTCCCTTGGGTGTCAGTGCACGTTCCTGGGGTTGAGGAGGCATTAAAATGTGTCCCTTGCAAGAAAAGATGGGTAAATGCTCCCTTTTGGGATTGTTTAAGCAGTTTTCCCGTTAGGTCTGTCCCCTGGGAGCCAGCTTTATAAACCTGCACTGAATTTTCCCTGTAACCTGATCTCTTCATCCAAGTCTGTAATTTTCAGAACCCGTTCTTCAGCAGAGACCTGCACTTCTGCAGCCCTTTGGCAAAGAACAGAGCCCAACAACCAAATAAGCAAAACTACAACCAGGCTCTGTAGAGGTGGTTTATTTTGTGCCTCTTTCCTGAGTGAGGGTTGAGATTGCAGCCAGGGCTGAACAAGGATCAATCTGATCTCCAGTCACTTGAGCCTGGCCTCTCTGATTGCAGCTGAAGAGGTTGCAACCTTAAACCAGGTTGGAGTTTATGCAGGGCTTGTCTAAATAGGTAAGGGGAGATTAAAAGGACTTTGTTGTACCAGTTTATTCTGTGTATGGACAGAGTTTCCTTTATATGAGCAATTGATTTACCATATTTGGACAGAGAATAACATAGGAAACTATTACAGCTCTTTGTGGGGGGGAACTGGCAGGGGATCTACAGCATCTGTCATAACATGATTACTTTTCTCATTAAAAAACAAAGCACCTGATTAGATTTCCTGTTAAAGATACCAACTTTTTATTTCAAAGAAATGATCAATACAACCTCTTGTAGTTGTTTGATTGTTATGGGGCCACTGCACATTTGCTCACTTGCAGGGGATCCTGCCCACTGCTCTGCTGGTGATTATTTGCTTTCTCTGCTAGGGTTCATGTGCTGAGGCTGAAGATTTAATACATCTGTTTCCTGCTGGCGCCCTGCCCCAGCTCTCACGGTGCCCTGAGCCTCCCCCAGCTCTCTAAAGCAGCTTCACCCTCCTAAACTGGAGCTCTGAATGCAGGTTTTGATGTTTGAACCCCCCAATTCTCCCATCTCTTTTTCTCCCTTCACCACTTTATTTTTTCTTTCCTCTTCTGAGTCCATTAGCCAAGAGCAAAGCACTTTGTTGGGCAATGTAAAACCTTAATCCTCCCCTCATTTGTTAAAAAGCTGTGGTGATGTAACCATATTCTCAATAAAAGGTTTTAGAGGTTTTAGCTGGTAATGTCTCCCACAGAAACCCAGCTGGTAGCCAGAGTGCTTCATGAGATTAGGGTAGTGATAGAGACTTTATATAAATAGATGTTCAGGGAGCAAAAACTGCTTGTTGTGACTTACTGTTACTTATAGTGATAGCTCATATTCTTCTCTGAAATTGGAGAAGGAAATCATTGATAATCTTTTAAAAAAGAGGATTTTAAAGCCTGCTTTTGTGTGTGGAGTGTGGCTTTTGTTTTGCTTCCTAGCCCATGGGCTAACAAAGCTAAACCAGGGTCACTTGGCTACTTGTCCTGTGCAGGCTTGCTGTAAACTTCTGGGTTGCAAAGAGGAATAGTAATAGCAGTTGACAGCTCTAACTCTGTCAAAATAGCTTATAAATTATCATAGTTCTGGAAATAAAGAGGTGCTGAGACCTTGATGTTCCAGTTACTCTATTTCTACTGCCTGTTTTCCAGTTGGTGGATCATCTGTGTGCTTAGAAACATCCCTTTTTGGGGTCAAAACCGAGTGTTAGGGAATATTATTGCTCCTGAGAGAGGAGGAGAATAAGTAACTGCATGTTTTATATTGAGTGGGGGGTGTTATAGGCTTTTACTGGGTAAAACCTGCAGGGTTGGAGTTGTTCTTAGACACCATGTGCTCATGACCACAGGGTTGAGGGTTGTGGATCAAGGGTACCTCTGTTAATGACATGTTAATGACACAGTGACTTGTAGTAGTGCTTCCCAAGAGCTGTAGCAATTGGTGTCATAGGATCATAGACTAGTTTGGGCTGGAAAGGACCTTAAAGCTCATCCAGTTCCAATCCCCTGCCATGGGCAGGGATGCCTTTCACTAGAGCAGGTTGCTCCAAGCCCCATCCAACCTGGCATTGAACACTGCCAGGGATGGGGCAGCCATGGCCTTTTTGGGCACCCTGTGCTAGCCCCTCACCACCCTCACAGGGAAGAACTTCTTTCTTGTATAAAACCTGAACTTCCCCTGTTTCAGGGGAACCCTGGAACCCATCACCCCTTGTCCTATCACTGCAATCCCTGTTGAAGAGTCCCTCTCCAGCATCCTTGTAGCCCTCTTTAGATACTGGAAGCTGTTCTGATGTCTCCATGCAGCTTCTGTTCTCCAGGCTGAGCAGACCCGACTTTCTTAGGCTGCCATCTTTGACTGTACCTTGTCTCTGCACAGATATTTTACTCTCGTTTTTACTACAGAGCAAATGTTCTTATTCTGGAGTTTGCCTTGATATGAGCTATCTGGGTTGGTGGAGAGCAAATGCAGCTTGGACTTGACCAAATGTCATGGAGTTGGTCGTCGCTGCTTGAATTATGCTTGGTGGTTGGTGCTTGACCTGCCATGTGCTGATCTTTGGCTCTTCAGTAATCATTCCTGCTTGGGTTGAAGGTTTCCTGGGTGCAAACCTTGTGATTTCCTTGTTCTTTAGCACCTCTGTGCTGTTTTAATTCTATCGTGAGTGCAGACTGGTAGTGCTGGAAAGGTTGGTTGGTCATTCACTTGCTGGTGGTGAATGCTGAAGGAGCCCACCCACTTAATAGCTTTGAAGACTGGAGACCTTAAGGGTTATTAACAAACTATTCCCAGCACTGGCATAGATTTTGCATTGCCCATGAATCCTGGTCCTACCTAAAGGAATTCTCCTTTGAATGAAAGAACAGTTTGCAGATGGGATGATGCTTGGTGTCCAAAGGTTGTGGTAGCTTTATCTGAAGTGTAGCCTTCATGGGTACTGGGTGTTAAACTGACATATCTCAAGCTTGTTGTAGCCTTACTTGGCTTTGCCTCCAGAGTTCTAGGGTTTATTTAGTGTATCCTGTCTGCCTGTTCTTTCCCTGAGTGTATAGAAGGAGCACCTGTGGTGGCTATTGTTGGAACTGCTGGGGTAGGGATGAAGTGGAGGTGAGATGTGGAGGCAGGCTGCAGCAGAGCTGCTGCCGTTTCATCTGAGGGGTGTGTTTGTGCCCTGAGCAACCAACCTCACCTATTGCTTAGTGAAGAGGGAACAAGGAAGCACTGGAGAGGTTGAAAGAGTGAAATCCCAATGGATTGTCTAACAGGAAAGATGAATTATGTCCTTTTCCTTCAATGAGGAAGGGTTGAATAGTAGCACATATAGAATTGTAGAATAGTTAAGGTTGGAAAAGACCTTAAGATCATCTAGTTCCAACCTCCCTGCCTTTTGAATCCCTTCCCTTAAATAAAGCAATAAGCTGTCTATTCCCTGGGGGGGATAATTTATACAGTTAATTCAGAATAATCCTCAAAGCTTTAGGGAACATATGCAGCACTTTGGGATAATGGAAATGCTGAAGGCAGTTGAGGCTTCAGGGGATGCAGCAGTCGAGCATCACTGGCACCTTTCCCAAATGCAGCTGGGTTATGCTTAACATATTCATGATAACCACCGTCTCCTGAGTTGGTCTGAACAGTAGGAACTGAGATGGACCTCATTCTGCCCTTAGTCCTCAACTATGTCCCTAAGCTCTGGTTGTCTGATATCAAACATCTCACTTTGCCTTGTGAGACTAGGGGTGAGCCCATGTTGTTGGCCATGGGGTACCCAGCCTGCAGCACAGATGTACCCATATGCAGTGCATGATCTTAATAATAAATCTTAGTGCAGATAATTTGATTTCCATCAACTATTACTATCCCATATTGAAAAAAACAGACAAAAATGCCTGACTTTCTGAAGCAGCAGCTCATCCCTTATGTATTGCATTGCCTGGCACCAGGGGTCACTTTATCACTGCCATGTGGGTATGCAAACATAAGGGGTTGGTTGATGCTCTGCCCCCCTTGCAGCTTTCTCCTTGAACTTCCCTGTCCTTGGGGATGTGAAGGTTGTCCAGTTGGAGGTGTTGTCTGTAGAGCCTGTGTCAGCGCAAGGTAACGACTCATGTCTCGCCACTGACGTATTATGGATGTCACCAGACTATGTGCAAATTAAACTTGAGCTTCTCCTCCTCTTCTGTGGGTGCTCTTCAGCTGCTCCAGTTATTAGAAGTCTTAGTGGTGACTTTTGTGACTAAGGCTGGTCTTGGAGATCATAGAATCCCAGACTGGATAGGGTTGGAAGGGACCTTAAAGCTCATGCAGCTCCAACCCCCTGCCATGGGCAGGGACACTTTCCACTAGAGCAGGTTTCTCCAAGCACCATCCAACCTGGCCTTGAACACTGCCAGGGATGGGGCAGCCACAGCTTCTCTGGGCACCCTGTGCCAGCGTCTCAGCAC